>JAXCGZ010020913.1:0-15000 GCA_037179515.1 Halocaridina rubra | reverse complement strand
GTTGGTTCCTTGGTGGGTTATATACAACAGTGTGAGATTACCTAATTGTGTTTACGGGAAAGAGCCCAAAGCTCGTATCTTCCCGTCTCCTGATCGGTGTGTGTGTGTGTGTGTGGGAGGGGGGACTGCCGTAGCGTAGCGGTGGAATGCTCAATTTAGGATGTGACGAACTCGCGCTCGAGTCCACGGTGAGACGTTAGGATAGGCATCCAGCCTTAACATCCCAGCTTCAGTCCGGTTGTGTTAGCCCTCAAATGGAGACTAATAGTGACATAGTACCTATATATGTTCCGGTTTTACGTCACGGACTCCCTTATCTACCAAGGGCTAGGACGGTTGCCTTCTTGCGAAGGACTTGTTTTGGCAGATGTAATCCTTACGCTGAGTGCATGCCTTTGCTAACCTCAGACCGTGACGGGGCGCGAACCCTCGACCTGACGCCTCAGAGTCGGAGACGCTACCGACTGAGCCACGGCGACTACATAGCACCTATATATATATATATATATATATATATATATATATATATATATATATATATATAATATATATATATATATATATATATATATATATATATATACAGTATATATATATATATATATATATATATATATATATATATATATATATATATATATATATATATATATACAGTATATATATATATATATATATATATATATATATATATATATATATATATATATATATATATATGAAATACGTTTTCCAAAACCAATTACATGAGTAACGGAGAGAGAGAGAGAGAGAGAGATTCTAATTATTGGAAATCCATGTACAGTACACCAATTTTAATATCATGCCATTACAGATATCCTATAACGTATTAAGTAATGTTTATAGATCACACTGTTATCTAGTTCAGGGACTCAATTGATACTCTATCTCATCCAATACATCCTTTGTTGGTAAAACAACAATGATCCATATATGTATGCGATGTTTGCTTTAAAATAAGCCTTAAAGAGCTATGACATTAGATTGGTAATGTCTCCAAACATCCTATTGTTTGAGTGTTCGACGACAAGCTTTCTGTCTGTCAGTGTTAATTGTCATATACCAGAAGAAGAAGAAGAAGAAAAAGTCAGATGTTACTTGTCACCTGCGTTGATTGCGTGTAACTAGAAGAGTTTTTTTGACTCATGTTTGGTTGTGGCTGAGTTAAATATCGTGTTATTTTAGCTTGTTGTCAAAACAAACTCAGTTTCTTTGATTAAATAACATCAAATCTGTCGCTATAGATTGCGAGGAGGTTTTACTTCGGAATCAGCAAATGCTAAAAAGGTAACGTTGAAGGATGAATGTTTTGATAGTAAAACGCGTGAGGTAACGTCCTGCGATCGAGCCCTCCTTGGGGCGTTACAGTGGGTATTTAGCCTTAATTCCCCTCTCCAACCTGTCCTGTCCACACCCACAATGGGCATGGGTAGAGATTTGTAAAACGGCAAAAAGAAAATCTTTGACTTTTGCCATTAATAGCTGTAACAAGTTTGCATCGGTAAGGGAATTTCTTGGAAAAATATGCTGTCGACGCTAGGATTGCGTGCCTGCACTGATACATTATTTATATATTTATTTATTTCCCATTCTTAGTTCCCTGTATATTTTTCTATCCCAAATACTTGACCTTGGGTATTATATATATATATATATATATATATATATATATATATATATATATATATATATATATATATATATATATATATATATATATATATATATATATATATATATATATATATATATATATATATATATATATATATATATATATATATATATATATGGTAAAATTGCATTATAGGACCACCTCTATTTTCCAATTGAAATTTTTTTTTTTTTGGTAGTTTTTTATGTGTTTTGAACTAACCTAACCTAACCTAACCTAAATTAACCTAACCCCATTATTTCATTAACTCAGTGCGCGATTTGAAACTGAGTAACGGGCGGCTACAGCAAATCTTCACTTACCAGAAAGCCAGTGATTTTTAACTAACGGTTAATTTTTCCCAGTGATTTTTAACTAACTGTTAATTTTTCAGAGTGAAGGACTAATTTCCGGAGCAAATGAAGGTCAGATTCGCTTAAAACACATAACAAACTAGCAGAAAACCTTTATTTCAACTGGGAAAACAGAGGTGGTCCTATAATGCAATAATACCATATATATATTGGGTGAATGTTTACTTTAGCACCCATAACGAATGGAATGAAAATGCAAAGCATTGACAAATTTATTTAAAATATCTAAAAACAAAAAGGCAATCACTTGCTTTGACACCTCCAATTAAGGCAAAATTGACCTTAGTTAAGTTCCTTCAGATGTTATTTTAGTAATGGGGATTAATGGAATATGAAGCCTCCGGCTAGGGAGGACACGTTCCCTTTGGTGAGGTTAGGTCGCACCAAAAATGTGGTTTTTTCGACACTTCTTTGTAATCCCCTCTTCTAAAATATACCTTTGTAATCCCCTCTTCTAAATATATACCGTACTACATTCCCAGTTGAGAAATGAATTGATTATAGAATTTGTTTTTATGTGTTTTAGATATACTTTTTAAATATTTTGTATTTTCATTGCTCTTGATAGGGGTGTGAAAATAAACAGATAACCAACTGAACACAGTAATTCAACTAGTTTCTCAGCTAGAGGCTTGGTGAACAAACCTGAGCCCACCAAAACTTCCATTTCGTGAAATTTTTTCTTAACTGGGGGTGTGAAAGTAAACTTTTTCCACATTTTAGTACTCGTATAATGATTATGTAATATGCTTTTTTGTTTCACATTTATGCAAAATAAAACTATTTATGGATAGGGAAGATGAAAAACTAATTTTTCCTTCGGAATTGCAGAACCAAAACCACCAGAGACCAACAAACGCTAATTACACCATAACCTAAAAATTTTAGCAGTATTTATTTCATTGTGCTTTCGAGAAAGAGCATTATACTCGTAACTTCCCGTCTCATCGTCTTTTTTCTCTTAAATGTTTACTTTCTCACCTCCAAACAGTGAAGCATAATTTAGAGACCTTTGAAAAACTATCAAATGCAACTAAAGAATAATTGCAATTATTGACTTGTTTCTTAACGGGGTTGAATTAACCTAACCTCACCTAATCTGATATACTAAATATGAGATTTATTTCTGGGTGTTTAATGTTTGCCACCCCACTTTTTTTTTTTTTTTTTTTTTTTTTTTTTTTTTTTTTTTTTTTACTCGCTAACACTTATCATGTCATAATATTCAGGTTGATATCATAAAATTGAATGTAATTAGTACACCCGATGTACTGGACTTCTATATGCTCATATAACTAGGTTAGGTTAGATAAGTTTTCTGAAAGGTGTTTTTTTTTATTGACGAGTGGATATTGACAACTTTTTAAATATACCCGTAAGCTGTTTGCATAGCTTTTGTAAATAGGGGTCATTATTCAAGCTAACCTAATTTTAACCAACCTAACCCATTTAAGATTAGTAATTGAATTATAAGTTTATCAAATAATAATAATAATAATAATAATAATAATAATAATAATAATGATAATAATTTTATTTATAATATGTCACTATTAGGCCTCATTTCGGGGTTGTCACAGACGGATTGAAGTTAGGGAATCATGACAGGATGTCCTCCCTATCACCTTGTGGTGGGCTCGAACGCTGGTCGAGAATCCTACCACTGTGCTCCGGCGCCACCCGATGATAATAATAATAATAATAATAATAATAATAATAACGATAATAGAATATAATGGGAAAAAAGTTCTTCCCATTTAATCGATTAATATATATTTTATATTATGTCCGTTTGCGATCTTTTCTAGTTAATATTTTTTAATGAAAATATTATTATTATTATTATTATTATTATTATTATTATTATTATTATTATTATTATTATTACTGAGACGTTATAATAGCTAGCTAGCTAGCTAGATAGATAGATAGATAGAGAGAGAGAGAGAGAGAGAGAGAGAGAGAGAGAGATATGAGCATAATGTTAATTTAGTAATCACAAATGTATGTTGATAACGAATAAATAATAGCCAAACAAGAGAAACAGACAGACAGGCAGGCAGGTAAACAGAAAGATCGAGAAAATGGGAGACCGGACAAAACCATGGCGTATGTGGCTGAGTAGGAAGGAAGTAGGTATAGTTTATTGATCTATTCATCCTAAAATAGACGTATTGCTCTCTCTCTCTCTCTCTCTCTCTCTCTCTCTCTCTCTCTCTCTCTCTCTCTCTCTCTCTCTCTCTCTCCTCTCCTCTCTCTCTCTCTCTCTCTCCACATAATCTCTTATCTTTTTCATCATCTCTTCCACCATTATTATTACACCTCTTGTTCTTACCTAATCTATTTTTCTATTCCTGTTTTTTTTTATATGGGTTCGCTGATCTTCACCATCCTCTTGTAAGCTGTTGGTGGTTTTAGCTTGAAGCTTTACAACCGGATTGCCTTCCTGACGCTAACTCTCACTGTTGGTCCTGGTATGGAACCAGCGCACAGCTCGAACTGGCTTGCTCTCCTTAGTGGATGGAATATTCTTGTTCCTGATGTTAATGTATTTTTTTTGACTCCGTGAATAGATTTTTTTTTTTAATACATTTTCGCCCCTATTTTGTGTTTCATCACATTTGTTCTTAACCGAAATGAGAGTTTTTTTAGCATATATATTTTCTAATTTTTTTCCCACATCCGTTTTTAGACATTTTTTTAAATTTTTATTTTATTTCAGTTTTATATTTTACTTTTATTCATATTCGCGTCAAGGAGACAGAAAAACAATTCCATATTACTTAATTTTAGACATTTTCGTGTTTGTGACTTCAGAAAAAACAAATTTCACTTTTACTCTATTTTTTTTTACGCATTTTCATATTCGCGTCTTATAGACGGAATAAGATTCAACTTTTATTATTTACTAATTTTTATGTTCACTTTCTAATTTTTTTTTCTGTCATAATTTCTGCAATTAGAGTTGACCTTCGCGTTATCTGAGGTATTTTTGGATAAGAAATTGCATATTTTGCAAGATTATAGGCTTGCATATCATGATAAAACACGGGCTTTATTTACAACGAATATAAACGCACATGCACGTTCAAAACATACACCCACACGCATACACACAAGATCTGTATTTAGATATAAAATTGCTCATGCATATGCAAAACATACACACACGAACACGATCTATTTTTCGATGGAATATAAACGCACATATACACGCAAATCATACACACATGCAGACACGATCGGTGTTTAGATGGAATGTGAATGCACATGTCCACGCAAATCATAAACACTCATGCACACAACCTGTTTATAGATGAAATATGCACGCACATTTAAGTTCAAAACATACACTCACGAGATGTTTATAGATTGAAAATAAACACATAACCTATACACGAAATCATACTCCCAAACGCATATACAATTGAATATATAAGCAGAAATCATACACCCACTCTCATGTACACGCTAGCTGTTTTTAGATGGAATATACACGCGTATACACACGCATATCATTCACTCGTATGCATAAGCATACACATGCAAAATACAACTAAATGCATGTACATACAGGAGAGCATATAAACAACATATTGTCAATATTTACATGGTAGTAACTATGAATGAAATAGATTTGATATAGACGAAGAAGAAGAAGAAGATTTGAACGCAGAATATTGTAAACTTGTATATTGTTTGTAAGACATACATTCATAGAACATGTATTAATTGGTGTTAGGAAGGGCGCCCGGCCATAAAAGTTTCAGCCAAAGCAAGCTGCAAGTCCCCAGGGTTATTCTTAGAAACAGCGACTGTCTGTGAACATGAGAACAGCTGGCGACAGAGAATATAACTCAGGTAATATAATTAAATTGGTGTCAAAAAGGGCATAAGACAGTAAAACTGAGGCAAAGTCAAATACTACCTTTCAAGAGGCCAGTTAGAAACAGCGACCCCATATGAGAAGGGAAAAAGTTGGCAGTACATAATATAACGTAGGCATTGTCAATGAACTGGTTTCAGAAAAGGCATCCGGCCGTAAAATATCGGGACAAAGCTAAATTATATCTTTAAAGAGGCTTCTGAGGAACAGCGACCCCATTTAAACAAGGGAAAAGAGGCTGATAGCAAAGGCAAATTAACTTTCAAAATAGATTGTGATTTGGTTCGACTAGCAACTTGAACGAAGTTTGAACAAAACAATAACGGTTTAATGAACGATCATATATGTTGAATGTTAACTGAAAAATAATTGTACGAGTGAAAAATAATTAGATTAGTAAACAGATATATTAGTAGTCTCCGTGGCTAAATGGTAGCGTCCGCGACTCTGTGTCGGCAGGTCGAGGGTTCGCGCCCCGTCACGGACTGAGGTTAGTAAGGGCATACACTCAGGGTAACGATTACACATGCCAAAACAAGTCCTTCGCAAGAAGGCATCCGTCCTAGCCCTTAGTAGAAAAGGGAGTTCGAGACGTAAAACCGAATCAAAATCAGTAAATAAATAAATAAATAAATGAAAATACATTCGGGAATTCATGCTGTTAAGCAGACAATATACACAATGATGTTGCAAGACATATGGTGATTAAAACATAATTATTGTCCTTTTATACACACTCAAACTAAAGAATAACCAAGGACGAAAAAACATGAATACGAAAATAACGCCTCTTCAATATTTGTGTGGGTATATATGTGTATGCATTTGTTTACATACTCATGTATTTTTTTTCTTCTCCCTTTTTTATAATTTGACTCGTGTGTGTGTATATATATATATATATATATATATATATATATATATATATATATATATATATATATATTATATATTATATATATATATATATATATATATATATATATATATATATATATATATATATATATATATATATATATATACACACACACACACACACACACACACACACACACACACACACACACACACACACATGGTTATGATAGAGTGGATAGGGATCGATATTTTGATATGGCTGGCTCTAGAACTAGAGGTCATAGTTTGAAGCTTCGTAAGAAAACTCCTTTGCAGGATGTAAGGAAATACTTTTTCAGTGTAAGAGTAGTTGATAATTGGAATTCGCTAAGCGAGGAGGTAGTTAATGCTATCTCAATCCCTAGTTTTAAGGACAGGTATGATAAGTATCAGTAAGTCTAAAATGGAACCGCTCAGGAGACGGGAAGATACGAGCTTTGGGCTCTTTCCCGTAAACACAATTAGGTAATCACACACACACACACACACACACACGTGTACGCTTGCACACGTATGCAGGTGGGATTGCATTGCGTCTGGGGGGAGATATATGTGCGTGCATGTGCACATGTGTGTACACACATGCATATGCATGCATGTGTGTGTGTGTGTGCATGTTTGGAAATGCGAATCTGTCGTCGTCTCGGGCCTGATCCTGCCATGGCTCTGACTTCTCGATGATCCGCCTGTTTTTTTTTTTTTTTTTTTTTTTTTTCCTGGGATGGCGATGGGTCCGCCAAAATTTATAAGTATATGTGTATGTGTGTGTATATTGTATACTTATGTATATTTTGTCTTCACGTGTATGTCTGCTCTCTCCTGTATGTGTGTGAATGTGTATGTATATATGCGTGCTTACGTCTTTACGTTGTAACGACTGTAGTTACTTCACTACTTCAAACAGAAAGCAAGAGTTATTTTACTTAATATATAAAAGAGGATGTTCACCAATACAAGCAGAATATTGAACTGATTTAATGATCAAATTCAGGGTTTATCTACAGCTATTTCAGTGGGAGGAGTTACAAACAACCCAAGAGTAATTATTGACCCATTAAATACAACTTTAAAATAACTTAATAATTACTAAATGATTACCTATTTACAATAATTACATATTTTGATAAAAAATATTATTTACAACTTGTACGTTTGTACAACGTGTACAATTACCAAATGTGCTTACGGAAAAGAGCCCCATGCTCGTAACTCCCCGTCTCTTGGTTGGTTCCATATTTGTACTTAGTTATACTTATCATACTTGTCCTTAAAACAAGGGATTGAGTTAACGTGTGTGTGTATGTGTATGTATGTATGCATGCATGCATATATATCAGTGGAAAGGACTAATAACATTTTGCCGAAAGGAATATCACAAACTCTCTCTCTCTCTCTCTCTCTCTCTCTCTCTCTCTCTCTCTCTCTCTCTCTCTCTCTCTCTCTCTCTCTCTCTCTCTCTCTCTCTCTCTCTCTCTCTCTCTCTCTCTCTCTCTCTCTCGATATGTATGATTATGAAGCCCCAGTGGCACTTCTATTTGCTCATCTAATCAGATATTTATATAAGAGTTTATGCATGCGTATATATAGGTACATGTGCATGCATGTATATGTACCTACTTATTACTTTAATTTGAAAATATTTATTCTGTATCTGCTTCAAATTGTCTGTAGTGTATCTAGAAAAGTGGAGATTTGACTTAATATGTAGCAAACTTAACAAGGGCTAATGAAAATTAGTACTATATGTAAACTGATGTAGAATTATGGCACCCAACAGCGGTTGATGTAACCACGATCAAGCTAAGCGATGTACAATATGTATATATAGCTCGTAATAAATAATTGCTGAGTGCTCTTCTGCCATCAATCAATTGTTACTCTATATTTTTTTCTTAATTACTTGCTATGATGTTTTATAATGAGTTGAAAATTGTATTAATATTTAATTTATACATGAACAAATATAGATTGTAATGTTAACAACTGAATATTACTGAGTGCCCATGTGCACATGTCCCCATGCAAAGTTAAGAGTTGCTAGATATTACCAGAGTTTTCAATTATTACCTGTGAGATGGGCAGATACCTCCACATTTTGTCTGATTCTATCATGCGTGAATTGCCAGACAGCGTCAGATTTTTCAAATTATGTGTAACTTGCCAGATAGCACCAGATTTTTTTTAGATTGTAATGCAGTAGAGTAGCACCAGCTATTTCAAATTATACTGCATAGGAGTTGCCAGGTAGCACCAGAATGTGTTATAGCTGTGAGATAGCACTAGAATTTCCAAATTATGATTGTACGGTTGCCAAATAGTTCCAATTATCTAAGTATTACCTTATGCTGGATATCTTCAGTTATCACAATACAGCCTGTGAGAGGTGCCAGGTATCACCAGATTATTTTTTTTAATTATTGCAACTGAAGGTTGTTAGATAACTCTAGTTATCATATTATATACTGTTATAGTTTCTAGATAGCACCGGAGATTTCGAAATAATCTATGTAAAAGCTGCCAGATAGAACAAGATTTTTCATTTTATAACAAATATTCTTGGATATTCATCACACATCTTTTAATATCCCTTCACATCTGACAAGTCATTACCCTTCACATTTGACAAGTCATTACACTCTCCATCTCTGTATCTCTTTACTTTATGTATTCTTCGTGCCCAGGCCCGATGAGGGCTGTTTTATTTTATAATTTTTTTTTGGCCCGTCGTGGTATCACAATCATAAAAAAAAAATATAAGAATTGCCAGATAACGCCAGATTTTTAATATAAAATCTTGTAAGCATAATAGCACTAATTTTTTCAAATTGTAGCATAAATTATTCATTTCATTTCAGGCAACACAGTATGGAGGACAGCGTTTTATCCCCCATTGAACCCCTCACTCCCTCTTCTTGTGGTGGGGGAATCTCGGCTTCTTCGTCTTCAGATTTTAGCAACAGAAAGTATTATCGTGAGGTTCCACATAGGTAAGTCATTTTAATTATCTGTTTTGATTTTATATATATATATATATATATATATATATATATATATATATATATATATATATATATATATATATATAGACAAATTGTTAGATAGATAGATAGATGTATGGACTGATTGATTTATACATTCTCTCTCTCTCTCTCTCTCTCTCTCTCTCTCTCTCTCTCTCTCTCTCTCTCTCTCTCTCTCTCTCTCTCTCTCTCTCTCTCTCTCTCTCTCTCTCTCTCTCTTTCTCTTAAATACTCACATGCACGATTGAAGATTAATATTAGTGTACAGATCTGTAGAATGTGTTAGCCATCATCATCTTGATAATAATAATAATAATAATAATAATAATAATAATAATAATAATAATAATAATAATAATAATAATAACAATGATATAAATAATTCAGGAGTTTTTGAAGTGCTTGTATTAATGCATTTTCACGAGAAGAATGTGCATTATAATGATTGTCTGTGTATGTATATGCAGCACTCTGAAGTTTAGTAGGTAAGCCCTTGGTTCACACCCAGAGAGCCCGAATTAGAACCTGTTTTGAGAGCGAAAAGAGTAGGATAGCGGCGTCATTCTTGGGCTTATTGTCCCTGTCAACTCCGTAAACTCGTTGAGTATAACTTTAGTTGCGTGAGGTCTATGGTGCAATGGTATCTACGTATGCTTGGATGGTCTTAATTGTAGTTATAGTGTTTTTTTTTAATAATAATAGTACATTATGTATATAATAAGTGAATGGTGTATCAATATTAGTACTTAAATATGCTCCTCCACCTCCTCCTCCTCCTCCTCCTCCTCCTCCTACTACTACTACTACTACTACTACTACTACTACTACTACTACTACTACTGCTGCTATTATAATAATAATAATAATAATAATAATAAAAAGCTGCTATTTCTTTTATTATTGTTGTTGTTGTTGTTAATAGTAGTAGTAGCAATAGTAGCAGTAGTAGGCAAGCTTAGATATTTCTAGCTCTATGCTGTTCTCCACAGTAAATCGTATACCTCTCTCCTAAAGCAGGAAGCACGATCCATTGAATTTTGAATCTAGTGCATTTTTAATGTGTATACGTGTGTAACTTGCAACTGATTCACAATGGAAGGACATCCTTTTATTTGGGACAAAGAGATTACTGAAGGGAATTTAAATTCCTGATAGTTTCAAGTTTTTATATATGTATGTTTTGTTTTTATTGTTGTATTGTTTTTGCAACGCCATTTATTTTTTTGTATTTTCTTTGTTATTTATTGTTATAATTTGTAATTTCATCAGTGCTGCTATAACTTTAAATTAACCGTTTCACAAGGTATGTCCATGGATATACTACTACTACTACTACTATTCTACTACTACTACTACTACTACTACTACTACTACTACTACTACTACTCCCAGTCTTCTGATCATTTATCCGATTTATTTACGCTTATCACATCTATTCCAAAAAGTAGCAAAGTTTTTAACATTTACAAAGTTTGTTATATTCGGGGCGTGGTAGCACATGGTAGAGCACACATGTCAGGAAGCGACCACAGCAGGTTCGCTTTTATCGGGGGGCGTTAGGAAGGGCAACCAGCCTTAATGCCCCAGCTCCATCATTTCTCTATCCACCCCAAAACGAATGGATGCTAATTGTGACAAAAAAAAAAAAATGGGCATTATGATATTTCTTGCTCAGTGTTGTTTACTCGAGAGGATAAATTTGTCTTATACAAAATAAAATAAAATGGATTCAGAAGACAATAATCAAGAAAGACCTAGAAAGATGAAAAATAAAACCAAGAATCTGATAGAAAATTAAAATAACCGATGGATAAATCTGTCATGGTAAATACAGAGAAATTATGAAAACGAAAAAGAAAAACTAAAATAACATTAACAGTACGTAAAACTCGGTAAAAAAATCTTGAAAGAAAATGGCCAAATAGAAAATCGAAAAAGATACACTTAGACATTATTGACATGTGAAAGAGAGAGAGAGAGGAGAGAGAGAGAGAGAGAGAGAGCCAAGTCCGTAAAGATTAGGGCCACAGACTAACAAATAAACAGTCATATAAATTAAAGACTAAAGTACTTTAGGGGGATGATAAAGTATGCCCGTCCCGGTGTCACACTCATAAAAAAGAAAGAAGTCATCTCATTTACATATTGACTTGTGCACGCCCCCAGACAATCAAATCAGAAAAGAGGACGAGGGAGTTCTCGCCTCTCGTTGCTACCTAAATTTGGGCAGGACGACTTAACGAGATTTGTCCTGTTGTCAGGTAGAGTTTTAGATATGTCATTTTTCGCAGGTTTCTTGTCCATGATAAACATTCTCAGTAGTATTTCCTTCGTCACTTTCCTTTGAACAGTTTGTCTTGACCTATGAACTGACCTGACCTCGTGTCCTACACATACTGGAAAGAAGGAGAGGTGGGGGTTGCCATATGCCTTTTTTGCACATGTGTTACACGTGGCTTCAGATAATGTGGTAGACAGATTTACGTCATGTCTCGAAACCGGAATATTTAATTCATTATGTTGTTTCTTTTACCAGAACCATAGGAATTTTATCTACTTCCATGTCTCGGAGCCGGAATATTTAATTCATTATTTTGTTTCTTTGGCGAGAACCATAAGAATTTTGTTTACTTGCGTCCTTTACTTTAATAATAGGAATTTTATGTAATCTTAGTTTTTTTTTTTATGGAATATAACATAATTGGGAAAGGAATTAATTTTATATTGGTAAAAAAAAAAATTATTTTTGTTTCTTTCGCAAGACTAATTCAGATTTAATTTGAAAATAATAGTTTGAGGAGAATAACAAGAATTAGATATTTTAAATGCTGTTAGTACAATTTTTTTTTGTAAGAATGGTAGAGATTTTGTTTACTTTTAATTCGCTTTGTGAATATACAACGAAATATTTGAATGAGGATATTAGTTTAAACTTTTTCTCTCTCTTTAGAATGCTGCAATATTTGTTTACATTTTAATATAATTAAATAGGAAGGATATAAGTGCTAATTTTTGTATTAATTTTATGTATTTAATAGTGTCAGAGTGCGGGAAGCGATTATGGTTGGTTCTATTCCATAGCAGGGCGTTAAGAAGGATATTCAGCCTCAATTCCCCAGCTCCAATTTGACTGTCTACCCCCCACTCCAATGAGAACTAATTGTAATACGCAAAACTGCATTTATCATTATCTTTTTCATAGATGTACGAAATGAATTAATATTTTCAATTCCTATATTAGTGTAAACATTATTTTTTGTGTGAAAAAAATGTCGTATGAATTTTGGACTTCCATTTGAATTCACACTTTGTAAGATGATTAGGTTATCTCACCGTTTGTCACTACTGACGTAGGGATTTTCCTCCTACGTATATATACTTATAATTATGGTAGCGTGGTTACAAGGTAAGAATGGACAAGCAGTAGTTCCTTTGCTTATATTTATTCTAGAGTACAACACATCCAACGCCTCAATGCCCCCACCCTATGACTATCACAATCTATGATCTATTCGTGCCCCTGGCAAAGTTCTAACTAACTGTCTCTGCCCCGGGTGGCTCTTGAAATACCCCCAGGGGCAGGGCGTGGCTTAACATCCAATTCTCCAATGAAATCCAGTGAGATCTCGTCCAGCCAATCAACGCCAGGTTCAAAGTGGAATCCCGCCTACTTCCGGGGAGGAGTTATTGGGCATCTCTCCTGGGCGTGTACCTGCGTACGAAACATAAGTTTATGTTTCGTGCGGTTTAGGAAATGGCTAACTTCTTGGCCTTTCCCACCCTCCTCAGGCACTCCATGTCGGATGCCAAGTCTCAGGGGTCCGGTCATATATCTCCTTGACACTTTCTACAAACATTGGCTGTACCGCAGAAAACAATTGGGAGAGTATTCTATTTCACCCTTGACTTCTAGCCTCACATGTTTCTCTTCACGACTTGTGGTGTTTTCGAGGACCGAGGGTCCCTTATCCTGTAGGCCTCTTGGGGGGGATGCATGGCGCCAGCGGTTAGTTCCAGGTGCCTAGCCATAAATCTTGGTGGTCCCAAGGGAACACATGGCCGGCACCCAAAACTCAATAAAAGTGAGGGCATGTAATAAAATATCTGTGGCCTCGACCAACCGTTACCCCTCAAGATTTGTTACAAGTTTCAGATTCTGGCTTCAGCATGACGGACTGGCTTCAGCATGACGGAAGTCATACGACATCCCTCCCAACCAAAACTGAAATATCTCTTATTTCAGTCGAAGCATGGGCTAATTTTCCGGGAGCTCTTGGACATATCCTAGCTAACATTAGTTTACAATAGAAATGGGGCCGAATTATTTAAGCTATTTTCTAAGAATTCCTATTTCTATGAATCCTAAACAAATTATACAAACATAACATATATAGAGTACTTTTACAGACAACTAGAGCATGCAGGGTCTATTTCCTTGTTGGAAATCTGTAATACAAACATTTTCTTATATTTAAGCAACATAATTCCAGTGTGAAACTAATATTAAACATTAATTAAGATCAAAAAGTCAGTTTAAATCAAAACATTAATTCATCTACTTCTCTCGTTTCTTTAAAAGACAAAATTGAGTTAATTACAGTAGAATTATGACTCATTTAGAACATTAGCAAACAATTAAGTAGAGTATTAGCATGTATAAACATGTAAAATGCAATAGACCATAACATCAACAGTAATTTCTATAAGAGACCTTACCTTCATAAATTCTATTCCTATCATTATTAGAGGCATTGATTTGTCTTAAAATTAAGCCTTAAAAACTACTCCTGAAACAAAACATGTGTTACTTTCATATTATATTACTATTCAGAGACCAATGGATAGGACGACTTTTAATTTCTCTGTCCAGGACGACTTTCGTTTTCTCTGTCTAGGACGACTTTCGTTTTCTCTGTCTAGGACGACTTTTACTTTCTCTGTCCAGGACGACTTTCGTTTTCTCTGTCTAGGACGACTTTTAATTTCTCTGTCTAGGACGACTTTCGTTTTCTCTGTCTAGGACGACTTTTACTTTCTCTGTCCAGGACGACTTTCGTTTTCTCTGTCTAGGACGACTTTTACTTTCTCTGTCCAGGACGACTTTCGTTTTCTCTGTCCCTTGCTCATGAATTCTTGCTAGGTGCG
>JAXCGZ010020912.1:122500-124706 GCA_037179515.1 Halocaridina rubra | reverse complement strand
TAAATACTGACTGAAACTCCTTGTTCAATTCTTTGCAGATCTCTTCGTCCATCTCAGTGATGCTTCCATCCGCTCTCTTTAGCCTTTAAACCTGTTCTTTTACCTTCAGTTTTCCTCTGATAAAGCTGTGGAAAAGCTTGGGATTTTCTTTAGCCTTCCTGGTGATGTCCCTCTCATAATCTTTCTCTGCCTCTCTCCTTTTACTTAGGTAGTCGTTTCTTGCTCTTTTGTAGGTTTGCCAGGCATTTATGTTTTTTCTCCTCCTATACCTTTTCCAGCATTTGTCTCTCCACTCCTTAGCTCTTTTACACCCATTATCGAACCATTTCTCTCTGGCATGAATTACACCTACTTTGGTGACAGGTATGCAGCAATCTACTATCTTCCCATATTTCTCACAAAAGATGTCATACATTTCTTGTACAGATTTGTTGTAAAATAAGGTTCTCCAGTCAATAACTGCAAAAAGCTCATTCATTTTGATGTAATCTCCTTTCTGATAGTTCCTCCTCATGTCCTCAGTGCCTCTACTCTCAGGAAGAATGTCTTCAATGATATACTCCATCAACAACACACAGTGGTCACTCTTTCCAATTGGTGGTTCATACTCAATATTTTCAATATCCAACACATTATCTGTGAACACCAGATCAAGTAGTGATGGCTCATCCCCACCCCTGGCTCTTGTTGGTTCCATTACATGTTGGTGTAGGAAATTCCCTTGTACGCAATCTAGGAATCTTGCCCCAAAGGAGTCCTCACCACTGTGTGGGTCAAGATTTATCCAATCTATCTCTTTATGATTAAAGTCTCCCATAATCAAAATCCTACATTTTTTCTCCCGCGCCATGTTAACAACTGAGTTTATGACTTCAATCGTACCTATATGACTTTCCTCATAAATTTCAAGCCTATTTTGGTTCCTTGGTGGGTTGTATACAACAGTTATTATAATGCTCTCTGACCCAGTATTTATGCGAGCAACAAGAAATTCCCTGAACTCACTTTCTATAGCCAAGTTTATCTCTTCAACTTGAATCCTCTCACTTATGAGCAGTGCTATCCCTCCACCAGTCCTCTCAGATCTTTCGACCCTTAGTATTCTGAAGCCCTTAGGAAAAACTGTGACACTGTTTATGTCCTCACTCAACTTAGTCTCTGTAATTGCTACTATATCTGCCTTACTGTTGTGAATCCTATCTTTTAATTCTACTGCCTTACCAGCTAATCCATCAGCATTTGTGTATAACAATCTTAATGAGGCCCCATCCCCTGATCTTCTGTCATTATCTTCTTTATCTCCCCTTTGTCTGGAAGTATTCCGTAACGAAAATTTTTCTTCTCTTCTTCATTTCTTTCATCATTTAACCTTCTTGCCTCTTGCAACAAGTTTTTGATCTTTCCCATCTCTTCCTGTGTTCTGTATCGTCTAATGAACACTTCTTTGCATTCTTGAAGGTCTTTTAGACTTTTTTTCTCAACAATATTTCCCTACATGTCTCCCCTCTCTCAAAGGTTACTTTTGTTGGTCTCGGCTTTCCTTCCCTCGAATATTTACCTAGTTGGTGTATGTTTACAATATCCTCAGGACCACTATACTACTCCAAGCTTTCTTATCAGGCCTACAACGTTAGCTTTATTTTCTTCAAGTCTCCCCTGCCATGTTGGCTCCTGGGATTCACTTATGCCTGAGATTACCACTGTCTTCTCCTGTGTGTGTGTGTGTGTGTGTGTGTGTGTGTGTGTGTGTGTGTGTGTGTGTGTGTGTGTGTGTGTGTGTGTGTGTGTGTGTGTGTGTGTGCGCGCGTGTGTGTGTTTGTTCTATCGGTTGTACTACGTAATATGTTTTTTCTTTACTTATAAAAAATCGCATTTACCTAATCTGGTCAAAGAGAAAATCTCTAATCTCGATTACTTTCCATTTCAAAAGTTTCACTTTCCTTATTGTCTTTGAATCTATATTTTTCTAGTTTGATTAGTTCTATATTCGCAAATTTTACTATTTTTTTTTTATATACACAAAATCACATTTACATAATCTAGTCAAAGGGAACTCTATGATCACAATTACTTTCTCTATCCAAAAGTTTCACTTTTATTACTTCCATCATCATCATCATCATTATTATTATCATTATTATTATTATTATTATTATTATTATTATTATTATTATAATTATTATTATTATTATTATTATTATTATTA
>JAXCGZ010020912.1:105000-112500 GCA_037179515.1 Halocaridina rubra | reverse complement strand
ACTGTCCTGGACAGTCCTATTCAAGTTTAAAAATCCTTCAGCTGCAGTATCGCAACGGGCGGCTGGTGCCATGGGCGGGGTCGAACTCGCAAATGTTAGGCTCATCTCTTCCCAACTTGCTCGCTCTACCACTGAACTCCCGCCTCCCTCCTTTAAAAAGTGTTCTAATATTACCTTTTGCAAATTATCGCATCAAGACGGAGAAATTTATTATTTTCTTGATATCCCAGGCACTACATATTAATTCTGTTTAATATCTTTGTGAATATTTCAACAAAAATACCCCCTCCTATTTTAATCTAAATGACGTATTTATAGATATTGCAAAATATGATATAATGAAATAAAGTTGTTCTTGACGTAATACTTATTTTGACCCAAAATTTCTTTCCTATATTAATCATGACTTTTCCTCTGGGTTTAAATGTTCGAGTCAAGCCTTTTCCTGCATGTATATAGTTTGTACTTCATTTTTAGATAAGGGTAAATCGAACAGTGAAAACTAGTCATTTTCTAACAAAAGCAAACCCCAAGAACAAGATATTTAAGTTACAATTACCCTCACATACATACAACTGTACTCACAGGAAACATTAAAAAAAAAAAACCACACACGACGGGAAAACATATATTAGGAGCCTACGGGCACCTCTGAAAACAGCCAAATTAGGCACCCCATGAAATCCACGCGCGCGCACGTGACCTTCTGGAACCAGCTCCTTACAACTTTCCTAGTTTCTCTCTCTCTCTCTCTCTCTCTCTCTCTCTCTCTCTCTCTCTATATATATATATATATATATATATATATATATATATATATATATATATATATATATATATATATATATATATATATATATATATATATATAGTTTGGACTTATCTGGCTAGACCCCATATTTAATGTATTTACTCTTTTTTTTCGGATCTGTAAAGAATTGTAACCCCAGAATGTTCTATGGTTATTCATATTTACCATGTAGTAGGTTGGCCCATGGCACCAGTCGCCCGTTGCAGTACTACAGCTGAAGGGTCTTGTGGACTTATATAAGACTGTCCTGGACAGTTCGATGTTAAGTCTTCCTTCAGTTACGGTTCTCTTTCTATGCCTACATCAACACCGAATATCTTGGATATTCGTTACACATGTCTTAATATCGCTTCACATCTGACAAGTCACAACACTCCCCATCTCTGTTTCTCTTTTTGTTTCCTTCGTGCCCAGGCTTGATGAGGGTAGATTTATTTATTTTCTTTTGGCCCGTCCTGGTGTCACAATCATATATATATATATATATATATATATATATATATATATATATATATATATATATATATATATATATATATATATATTTCTAGGTCTTTCTTTAAAAATATAATTAAGAATAGTATGAAAAAAGCTCTAAACAAAAGCTTTAAACTAAAGAATAAATAAATTCTTACTATGTCAAAAATCGATCCTCAAGAAAACTATGAATACTTCAGAAGTTAAAATGACTACATGAAGCATTTATTTATGGTGCATTAACATAACCTCAGTTACAATGGAAATAACCAATGCTTCAGACGGTAAAAGTTAACCAAAGTATAAGGAGAATTATGTTACACTGACTTCCCTCAAAAAGTTCAAAGGAAATATGAACAGAAAATAGCAAAGAAAATATGAATAGCATAATTCTGTACAAGAAAATTGTATATTGCTATGCCCTCTGAAAAAAAAAAAAAAACATTTGCCTGCTATTCTATTTTTTTTTTTTTTTACATATAGATCCTACTTGACTAAACCACTTTCCATTTTTTTCCCCCTCTCCCACCTCCAGCCTCTTTCACCTCCCAGCATATCTGAAGGATCATACCAAAAACACTATTCATTTATTCGTCTATTTTGTTTGTTTACAACTTCGAAGCGAAGTACTTTCACTACCGCTGATGTGATCAGACAAAAACGTTGAAGCAACGTTTCGGGTGTGACGTTCCTAGACTAGTCTGCTTACTGCACTTTCACTTATATGCAATTTTGAGGCTCAAAATATTTATTTCTTATTCTATATTAATATATTTAATCAAAATGGCTGCATAATGTGCCTAGATTTTGTTTGTTTATGAATTTCTTCTTTAAAAAATGGGGTTATAATTATATGACCTGTTTATGCATTGATGTACCTAAAAGTGTATTGTAGGCCTACATATTTAGAGACTACATATCCCAAAAAACACATATAAATAATCGGGGATACTGTTTACATTACAACAACAAAATCTAGTGCTTTGTACTGCTTTTGTCTAAAACACAGATAATAATTATATTCCCAATTCTTTTTAAATCTGGATTTTATATATATATATATATATATATATATATATATATATATATATATATATATATATATATATATATATATATATATATATATATATATTATATTATATTATATTATATATATATATATATATATATATATATATATATATATATATATATATATATATATATATATACTGAAAAATATGTATACATTTATCGTCTTTATTAAAAGCTTTTCTCATGTTCACATGGTTAGCTGTATATCACTAGCCTCTTTAAGGCTATTGCTGATTTTGGCTCATGGATTTTACGGCTGGATACCCTTCATGACGCCAACTCTCTCCACTAATCTAGTGACTATTTGCGCGAGCGCACACACATCACACACACACACACACACACACACACACACACACACACACACACACATATATATATATATATATATATATATATATATATATATATATATATATATATATATATATATATATATATATATATATATATATATATATATATATATGTGCGTGTGTGTGTGTGTGTGTATACACATAATTTTAAAGGAAGAGGGAAATTATCAGATCATGCAATTATCTCTCTTAAAAAGTATGAATGAATGAAAAATACTATATAAAAACATATCCTTTCGTCTTCTCTTCTTCTCTCCACTACTACTATTACGACTACTACTACTACTATTACTATTACTACTACTACTACCACTATTATTATTATTATTATTATTATTATTATTATTATTATTATTATTATTATTATTATTGTCACAACTAATGCTAAAGATTTCTTTAACCTCATTGCTAATGACGCTGCTATTACATTTTCTGCTGCTACTACTACTACTACTACTACTGCTGCTGCTACTACTCTAACTCTACTATGCAAATGAGTGTTGAAGAACAATGATCAATTATTACTTTCATTACCAGTTACATGATAGTAAAATAAGTACAATAAATATATGTATAATTCTCTCTCTCTCTCTCTCTCTCTCTCTCTCTCTCTCTCTCTCTCTCTCTCTCCTCTCTCTCTCTTTCTCTCTCTCTTCCTCTCTCTCTCTCTCTCTCTCTCTCTCTCTCTCTCTCTCTCTCTCTCTCCTTTCTCTCTCTCTTGTTTACAATCTTGACTCCTCCCTTGTAATCATTCTTATATTTGTCTCTTCTCATTTTTCTCGAATTGTATTTTTTTTCCTCTTTTTCCCTCTTTTCGTCCTCTTCTTCATTATATTTCCCTTCCATGTATATTTGTTTTCCTCTTATGTCAGTCTTTTACACTTATCTTTACTATCTCTAATTCTTGTTCTTATACTTTCTCTTACAGTTTTTTCATTCTCGCTTTTCTTCTTATTACTTCTAGTTCTTTTAATCTTCTTTAGCTATTCCTCTTCTTTTTAATGCATAGTTTTTTCTCTCTCTATCTATCTATCTATTTTAAAACCACTCACTCTCAAATTCCTAATCCACAGAGACATTACAACAACTATAAACAGCATATTCCTCTCTCTCTCTCTCTCTCTCTCTCTCTCTCTCTCTCTCTCTCTCTCTCTCTCTCTCTCTCTCTCTCTCTCTCTCCCCTTAATCAAGAGAAAGCATTAATGCTAATATTTGACCATGAGTTGCTAAGTAGGGCATTACTTCTTTTTTTTTATTTATATCTACGACTTATATTTTTCTCGCGGCGCCCGGACTAAAACTTTCTATTTCAATGAAGAAGCTTCAGAAATTCTCTTACTAAGGTTCTAGGAAAATACTCGAACTGTAGATGAAAAATAAAGACAACACATTGATCATCAAGAAAATATAAAAACACACAACGTCCTTTACAAAAAAAAAAAGTAGACTTCTGGTATCAAGATGATTCTCATTTTTCTACCAAAACAAGTCCTTCGCAAGAAGGCAACCGTCCTAGCCCTTAGTAGAAAAGGAAGTTCGTGACGTAAAACCGAATCCATATCCTTCCTTATGCTATTTAGGGGTACCTGTGCCTCGTACTTTACCCCTCTCTAACCCTGTGACTTCCCTTATTCTTTCTTCTCGTAAGGTCCATAAGGTGCAGCAATTGCTTCTTCCCATTCACATCCACACTCTGGAACTCTTTGCCTCCTTCGGTCTTTCTTAATTCTTATAACCTATCTTCCTTCTAAAAGCAGATCTATCGTTATCTCAGGGTCTAATCCTATCATATCTCTAGGTCATTAATAATTTGACTATTCTTTCAGGTTGCCCTTGTCCTACTATGTATCATTCTCTTATTTCTCCCTTGTCTTAAAGCTTCTACTTGTTCTTCATCTTATTATTTTCTTGGTGCCCGGGCCTGATGGGGGCAGATTTCTTACCTAACTCGGCGTTACACTCATAAAAAAAAAATCTGGCAGCAAGCTCCTAGGTTTTAAGGTCAATCACACTAGAATTCCCTCTCGAACTACTGCATACTTTAGCCAACGATCATGCTGTACCTTCAACTTTGTTCTTCATCTCAGCAAGAAAAATCCAATGATTAAGACTAACAATGTCTATTAATAAGGTTTGTTGACACCTCCAATAAAATCCTCTCACAAATAATAACTTCACCCACACCTGTCTGCTATCTTTATAGACACAAACACAGACCTAAATGAACACTGAGGGGAAGAACATTCTTCAAAGGAATATCGGGGTAGCACAGACGTTTAGAAGAAAAAAAATTCCCTCATTGGTTGCTTAGAGCACAATATTAGACAGAGAGGCAGACAGCTATAAAGTTAGACATACAGACAGACAATAAACCAGAGAGTATAAAAGAAACAGGGTCTAAATGACCAAGAAAAACAAGCACGAAAAAAAAAAACTCTAAAAACGGTAGACTACCAATGAACACAAAAAGACAACGAAATGTTGTATCAAAGTTGGATATATTATACGTAGAGGTAAATAAAGGTTGCATTGCAGTACGCATTATTTAAGCAACACAGATCAGAAGGTATGACCAACATAGGGCTCAAGCCCTCTCCTCATATGCTCAGAGGGAGGAAACTTAGAAGGCGGGAAAGAGGAGGAGGAGGAGGAGGAGGAGGAGGAGGAGGAGGAGGAGGAGGAGGAAGAGGAGAAACAGACGTAGAACCCAGAAGAAATAAGAAATGAAGGCAGATGAAATAGGAAAAGAAAACAGGAGGAGGAGAAGGCGAAGAGGGCAAGGGAAAGATGAAGGAGAAGGAGGAAGAGAAATGGATTGCAGAGGAAAGAGAAGGAACAGGCGTAGAGACCAGAAAATATAGGAGAAGGGCAAGTCGAAGAAAGAGAAAGGACAAGAGCGAAGAGGTGGAGAAAGAGATATCATGAGGGGTCATAAATCAAAGATGAATGACCATTTATTCTGCTAGTTATTCATATTCATTCTGCATAATGAAGAGGAGAGAGATTGCAAATCCTAAGCAAGATCTTGTAGGAAAAAAATAATAATTGGTAAGCAGAAAAAAATAACATTAAAAAACAAAAAACAAAAACTCATAGGTCAACCAAAAAATCATCGAGTGCAGACTTTTTCACATTTTTCCACAGGGTCACTGGTTTTCAGCTAATTTCTGATATAAAAACAATGACAGCTGTCCCTCTTATAAGAGGAGTGGCCGTCCAAAAAACACACCATTCACCATAAGACAAATATAGCCCCTCCCAGTTACTCCTCTTAGCTCCTTGGGGATAATGATTTGCCACAATATCCCCCCCACGATCTTGCTTGGGTCATCCAGAGAGTAGGTGGGCTAGGATCTTCTGCAGTGAGGCTAATATTTGGCTTTGGTTCAAAGTTTTACGGTCAGATGTCTTTCCTGAAAACCAAGTAAAATTCCTCAATCTAAATATCTTCCTATTTCTGAAAAATGTTTTCGTTTTCATATAGGGTCACTTTTTATCATTATCCTCTTGGTTTTGGTTTAAAGTACCACAACCGGATATCTTCACGACAGCCAAGAAATGTACCCATATTTAAGTCTCTTTTTTATTTTAGAGCTCTTTTGTCCATGATTATACAGGGTCGCTGCTTAACATCAGCATCCTTTTTTTCCATTTTTATATGGGGTCGCTGCTTTTTAACTATAATTATTGGAGGTTAGCGTTTGGCTTTGACTAAATATCTTAAAATCCGATTCTATTGCCGAGTCCAGCCCTCTCCATTTATCCCCACATGGGACCGGCGCCGATTTGAGCTGGTATGCTCCCCAGATCGGTCAATTTACTCCCCTAGGGGTTGGACCTGCCCCAGGTTTAAGTTCATCTGCCCCAAGTGGCGACTAGTCTCCTAATATCCACAGTTCTCTTTAAATAATGAACACGAGAATCGAGAATCGAAAGGTACTTTGCAAGGATTAAGAGCACGTGCATTATTTAAGCGGTATCATACCCTCATCCAACCGATTGGGGAGCAACAAAGCTCAATTCTGTGTCGGTTCCTTGCTCGGATCAATGGAGAGGAGTGATGTCTAGAAGGGTATCCGAAAATGAAATTTAGGAGGAGCATACCAGCTTCACTTCAGGCCGGTCCCATGATCGGATCTATGGAGTTGGTATCAGGAAAGGCATCCAGCAGTATTAGTGTTGGGGGAGCAGGCCAGCTCAACTCGGGGACGGTCGTAAGCTATAACCGAAGAGTTGGAGGCAGGAAAGGTATCAGCATGCTAAAAGATTGAGGGGAAAGCCAGCTCAACACGGTTTCGGTCCCAAGCTCGGCGTACAGGAAAGGGTGGTAACAGTAAAGACAGACGGTCGCTAAACTGGGAGGGGGAAGCCAGTTCAACTTGGTATCGGTCCCAAGCACGAATAAATGAAGACAGGTGATGTCAGGAAGTGACAAACGGCGACCATATATGAAAATGGAAAAAGTAACTGATGAAGAAGTAAGATTCTCTCTCTCTCTCTCTCTCTCTCTCTCTCTCTCTCTCTCTCTCTCTCTCTCTCTCTCTCTCTCTCTCTCACACACACACACACACACACATTAAATCAACTGGCCAATTGTGGATAGCTGGTTCTCAAACCACATATAATATTAACATACTTGTGTGTGTGTGTGTGTGTGTGTGTGTGTGTGTGTGTGTGTGTGTGTGTGTGTGTGTGTGTGCGCGCGCGCGCGCGTGAGTGTGCTTAATATAAAATTCTGATATGGACGCTGCAGATAATATATACAGGGCTAACATTATA
>JAXCGZ010020912.1:95000-97500 GCA_037179515.1 Halocaridina rubra | reverse complement strand
ATGAAGGTTAGCCATCACCCCATATTTTATCTTATCAAGGTTCCGAAAGTCATTGCAAAATGAGTTGGTAACTGCCTGGAAGATCCTTTGAAACTTGGTTTCTCATCGTCACCATTCATGTTTATAATTCTACCCCATTCCAGCATCTGGGGAATCCCTTCCATTGCTGGCTGTTGATGATATAAAGCTTTGCCGTTGAGACTAAAGTATAGCAGCTGATAAAATGAACTTTTGTAGTTATTAAAGCCATGAGTTTTGGAGGAGAACAGTAAAGTTTTGCTATTGTTAGAACAAAGTTGCAAGTTACCTAGCAAAATTTTGCAGTTGATAAAACAAAGCTTTTTAGCTGTTAAAACAAAGTTTGCAGTAGAGAAAACAAAGATTTAATATGTAAATTAAAGCAATGCAGTTTTATCGGAATGAGATTAATTGGCGCCGTTTTAGCACAACCATTTTGGCGACGCTCTTTAGGAGCTAAACCGCATCGGCGTTGCCCTTTTGGCATTAAAGTTGTTTTGGCTAGACTAGGTTAGGTTAAGTTGGGATTGTCTTAAGTAAACAATTTTTATTTAGTAAAGGTACTAATGACTGCGCCAAAAGGGCTACAAAAATTGGCGGCGCCAAAAAGTATCCAACCCGCAGATTATAAAGTATTGTTGTGCCACTGATAAAGTAAGGGTCTGAAGTTATTGCTGGTAATAAAGTAAAGTTTGAAGTTGATATAATACAGCTTGTAGTTGACAAAACAAAGTTTTGCAGTTGATAAACTAAAGATGGCAGCTTATAAAATAAAGCAATGCAGTTGATAAGTTGTCCCATTGATAAAGTGAACCTTTGAAGCAACTAGAAAATATCTAAGTTGATAAAATGTAAAGCTTTGTAATTGATAAAGCAAAGCTTTGCAGCTAATACGAAGCTTTTCATTCCATAAAGTTAAAACAGGCAGCTAACAGAATACTCTTGCAGTTGGAAAAGTAAAGATTTGAATTTTATAAGCAAAGCTTTGTTGTTGATAAAAAGATGATATGCACTTGGTAGAGTAAACCTTTGCAGTTGATAAATTAAGCAGAGGTAGTTTACAGCACAAATTTGCGGTTGATAAAGCAAAGTTTTGCAGTTGATAAAGAAAAATTTAGAACTGATAAAGCAGCTTTGCAGCTGACGAAGTGCAGCTTTGCAGTTGATAAAGCAAAGCTCTGTAATTGAAAAGGCAAAGCTTTGCAGCTGATAAAAAGATTTGAAGTTATAAAAGTAAATTTGCAGTAGATAAGCTACAACTTGGTAGTCGATAAAGAAAAGCTTTACAGTTGATAAAGCAAAGCTTTGCATTTGATAAAACAAAACTTTGCAGCTGATAAAATAAACTCAGGCATTTATGAGAGCAAACTTGCAGTTGATATCGAAAAGCTCTGCAGTTGACAAAGTAAAGCTTTGCAGTTGATAAAGTAAAGCTTTGCAGTTGACAACAGCTTCAGTTACTTGTCAAAATGTCAGAAGAATATAGAGAATAATCAACAAATATCTATCTTGATAATGAAATCTCTCTCTCTCTCTCTCTCTCTCTCTCTCTCTCTCCTCTCTCTCTCTCTCTCTATGATATGTATGGAGCTTATTACAATGATGCCAATGGAGATATGTCAACTAAAAAACCTTTGAGTATTGAGTCAGTCTCTCTCTCTCTCTCTCTCTCTCTCTCTCTCTCTCTCTCTCTCTCTCTCTCTCTCTCTCTCTCTCTCTCTCTCTCTCTCGATGACATGACTTTTTGGAGAATATTCACCCCATTTGTGTTGCATTCCAGCTCTTTTTTTCCTATAACTGATGCCTTTGCCAGAAGCAAAGCGAAGATGTTTATAAAAATATCGAATTTTTTTTTTCAGTAAATATATATATAAAAAAAAATGAATAAAGGCTGAGACCTCCATTATTCAATTAGTAAATAATTTAATAAATAAATAAATGGAAAAAAATATATAAATAAAAAAATTAATTGAAACACCGATTAGGTTATTGTGTAATCGATCTGTTATTTGTTTTTATTTTCAATTTATTTTTAGATGACTTTACAGTATGAAATTCTGAAGACTTTTTTTTTCACGACTTTAATTATAAATAAATAAGAACGCAAACTGGGGTATTACGTATTAGATTTTTTATTATTTTTTCTTTCAGTCGGCTTCAAATTATGAACTTAATTTTTTTTTTTTAGTGTTCACTATTTTAGTTATATAAAACCGACTTTCGGAATTAATTTTTCCCTATTCGACTTTTTTTTTTTTCGAAAAGCGAAGTCATTAATAGGGAAAAAACGTACAGAAAAAATCTATAGATTACAAGTTTTTAAAGAAGAAGATTATATGCTTAAAACCTCGAGTATGCGCGTGTGTGTGTGTGTGTTATTTATTTTTTTTATTTAGACCATTCTCTCTGTCACTCAATTTTCCAAATGACTTTTGAGATTCTCCCTTTTTATATACCCTAAAAGTGTCTTTTTCAGTCTTTT
>JAXCGZ010020912.1:67500-72500 GCA_037179515.1 Halocaridina rubra | reverse complement strand
ACTCATAAACACGAACACACGCTATGTATATACACACACATACACGTGTGTATGTATCAGATATTCAGATAGCCTCTAACTTGCCGAGAAAAGAATCACAAATAAAATTTCTAAAGATGCATCTAAGAAATCGGGTGTTCTGTTTCGTTATCATCCTTAAGTTTCTTCATCTCAATTACTAAAAATCTTTCAAGGTCTTATTCAACCCAGATTAGGAGACTGTTCTTATATCTTGGATGGTTCTTCTTACACTTATTTCCTTGACAGGGTTGAATCTAAGGCTAATCTCGATTCTCTTTCTCTTAGCCGAAAGGTGTCACCTCTTTCTCTTTTTTATTGGTACTACTTCCATCGCTATGCTGATGAGTTGGCGAGTTACATCCCTCCCCCACTGACGAGGCCACGTATCTGGCACCAAGCGGTCTCGTTACACAAGTACTGTGTGAAGATTCGTAGATCAGGAATTGGTCGGTGCAGTGACTGCTTCTTTCCTTCTATTTCGAGACTCTGGATATGTCTTCCTGCTTCTGTCTTCCCTAACTCACATGGCCTTTATGCTTTCAAAAAGCTGACCAATCGTCATCTATGGCCCTTATCCTGCCATTTCATTTTTATTTTATTATTCATCATTCTCTTATTTTTGCCTTATCATTATGCTGATACTCCTCCTTCTTCTAAAACGTTTTCTTGGTGCAATTTTCTTTGCTTGTCCTGGAGTCACTCATAAACATATACACACACGTGCCCAAATATACACACACAAAACACACGTACGTACACACACACATCTCTCTCTCTCTCTCTCTCTCTCTCTCTCCCTATATATATATATCTATATATATATATATATATATATATATATATATATATATATATATATATATATATAGTGTGTGTGTGTGTGTGTGTGTGTGTGTGTGTGTGTGTGTGTACACATACATAAATACATACATACATACACTTACACACACACACACACACACACACACACACATATATATATATATATATATATATATATATGCGTATGTGTGTGTGTGTGTGTGTGCGTGTACATACATACATACATACATTTACACACTGTAAATGCATTAATAGTTTCCAGTATATAGTTATGATAAGTGATAGTGAGTAAAAAATGAAAAAGGTCAAGAGATGGGGAGTTACGAGCTTAGAGCTCTTTCCCATGAGCTCAATTAGGTATATACACATGCACATACACGCGTACATGACTGAGGAGAGATGGATTTTCACTTTAATTGAAATTACATAAATAGTCATAATGTCGTTTCTCTTTTATGGGATACACCATGAGAGAGAGAGAGTGATCCAATGAAGAGAGAGAGAGAGAGAGAGAGAGAGAGAGAGAGAGAGAGAGAGAGAGAGGAGAGAGAGAGAGAGAGAGAGAGGAGAGAGAGAGAGAGAGATAATATCAACAATGGCATCCATTAATAAAACCAGGTTGAGGAGTCACGTGAAATTTTTTTCTCTCCAGATCACTTTCAGAAATAAACTACTTTTTTCCCTACAGCTACTACTGTTACTGCTATTACTACTTCTACTACTCTTACTATTACTATCAACTACATTGAGGCGTCACGTGAGTGTTTTACCTTTTTCTTCAGGTAACTCAGAAACATACACTTTCCCTGCTACTACCATTACTGCTACTACTACTACTACTACTACTACTACTACTACTACTACTACTACTACTACTATTATTATTATTATCATTATTATTATTATTATTATTATTATTATTATTATTATTATTAGTATCATTATTATTATTATTACTGCTACTACTACTTATTACTACAAACAAAATCATACTGAGGAGTCAAGTGGATGTTTTTCTGATAACTTTTTATGAGATAACTACTACTACTACTACAACTCCTACTACTACTAAGACGACTACTACTACAACTACTACGGGGTAACGTCTCTTTTATTGAATATTTCTTCTTCTTCTTCTTCTGCTTATTATTATTATCATCATCACCATCATCATCATCATTATTATTATTATAAAATTTAATTACTATTATTTCGAAATAATGTCAATATACAAGCATTAACATATTAATCTAATATCAAGGGGGAGGGGGAGTTGATTCATATATATATATATATATATATATATATATATATATATATATATATATATATATATATATATATATATAAAATAGGAAATATTACTCTGTTTCTCACTTTATATATATATATATATATATATATATATATATATATATATATATAAATATATATATACATATATATATATATATATATATATATATATATATATATATATATATATATATTAATAACACTGAACTGTTAACATACAGTCTAAAATGATAGGAAAAGCCCATTAAATATATATATATTTTCGTTGTTTTATTTAATGGGTTTTCCTACCATATATATATATATATATATATATATATATATATATATATATATATATATATATATATATATATATATATATATATATATATATATATATATATATAATTCATTACATTTCAGCCATAGGTAAAGCACGACCATTCTCTCTCTTGATCTATCCATATATCTATCTGTCTTTCATTTTATCTATCTATCTAATTATCCGCTTGACATACCACCACGTAGAGACTATCGTTCCATAAAATGACATCGAAATTTCGCCTCTTGTCGACTTCATTAGAGAAAGTGGTTTAAAATATAACTAAAAAAAACTTTGTATGTATGTGTGTGTGTGTGTGTGTGTGTGTGTGTGTGTATTTTTTAAGTATGTAAACTGGGTCTCACTTAACTCCACCAAGTCATAAATACGTAAGAGCGTAAGTGAGTGGGTAATAAGTACAAAATAGTGAAGTTGCACGTACACACACACACACACACACACACACACACACACACACACACACACACACACACACACACACACACACACACACACACACACACACACACACACACACACACACACACACACACACACACACACACACACACACACACACACACACACACACACACACACACACACACACACACACACACACACACACACACACACACACACACACACACACACACACACACACACACACACACACACACACACACACACACACACACACACACACACACACACACACACACACACACACACACACACACACACACACACACACACACACACACACACACACACACACACACACACACACACACACACACACACACACACACACACACACACACACACACACACACACACACACACACACACACACACACACACACACACACACACACACACACACACACACACACACACACACACACACACACACACACACACACACACACACACACACACACACACACACACACACACACACACACACACACACACACACACACACACACACACACACACACACACACACACACACACACACACACACACACACACACACACACACACACACACACACACACACACACACACACACACACACACACACACACACACACACACACACACACACACACACACACACACACACACACACACACACACACACACACACACACACACACACACACACACACACACACACACACACACACACACACACACACACACACACACACACACACACACACACACACACACACACACACACACACACACACACACACACACACACACACACACACACACACACACACACACACACACACACACACACACACACACACACACACACACACACACACACATATATATATATCAGTGTGTGTGTGTGTGTGTGTTTAGGTAAAGGCAGAAAATAAATAAATTTGAAGGTTAAAAAGAAAAGGAAGGTGTAAGTAAATACGTAAGGGGTCAATCCCAGAATAGGAACCCGACGTCAGTTTTAGGTATGATTAGGTACGTATACTGGTTAACGCTAGTTCAGCCCTACCTAACCTCACTCGAAGAATAAGCACATAAAAATAAGTCCAGGTGCCTATTCTGTGACTGATCCTAGGTAAGTACGCAAAAATGTCAAGAATGTCATGTGTAAGTAAGGAATGAAAGAAATAAGAAAAGAAAAATCAGATAAGAAAGTCATTCGCAGTTAGAATATAAAAACAAAACAAAACAAATGAATGAAAATACCTCATGAATCACTATTTTAAAAGAGCAAAAATTAAAAAAAGGATTCTGTTGAGCAAAAATATGTGAATATATTTCCTTTAGTTGTTCTGGATATTTGGTTATTTGGATAGTCAACATATACGAAAGACTCATAAAAGCGTGTTTTAAGTCACAGGCTCCCTTTTCTACCAAGGGCTAGGACGTTTGCCTTTTTGCGAAGGACTTGTTTTGGCAGATGTAATCGTTACCCTGAGTGCATGCCCTTGCTAACCTCAGACCATAGCGGGGCGCGAACCCTCAAACGAAAGACTTATCACAAACATTAAAAACCTTTTGTAGTAACTTACTTAATTAAACACACATAATATATATATATATATATATATATATATATATATATATATATATATATATATATATATATATATAAATTACTATTTATTGCTACATCTATATTGGCGCCAAGTTCAATTGGCGCCATAAATAAAAAAAAAGCAAAAAACAATATAAACAAAAAACAATAAAAATTATTATTTATTACTACATCTATATTGGCGCCAAACTCAATTGGCGCCAGAAATACATATACCAGGATTTCCGCATAAATTTATCAGGCATGTTAGGTTAGGTTAAGTTTCTCATGGCACCATGCCAGTTTCAGCAGATTGAAGTAAATAATATTCCTAAATATAGCGTAACATATAATTCATATTAGATTAAGTTAAATCCGGTTGGAATATGTTAGATTAGGTATGAGTTAAAGGTGTTAGCCGTCCAATTTCGGCCAAATGAAGTAAAAGATATTACGAGATTTGACACAACCTCTCATTCTTCCATTCTTCCATCT
>JAXCGZ010020912.1:55000-62500 GCA_037179515.1 Halocaridina rubra | reverse complement strand
ATATATATATATATATAGAGAGAGAGAGAGAGAGAGAGAGAGAGAGAGAGAGAGAGAGAGAGAGAGAGAGAGAGACTCTTAAGGAGTCATAAATCATTAGAGGAAAAAAACCTTCGTTTTAATTAGGCATATAAAGTGGTATGGGGAGAGAGACAGAAGCATATATATATATATATATATATATATATATATATATATATATATATATATATATATATATATATATATATATATATATATATATATATATATATATATATATATATATATATATATATATATATATATATATATATATATATATATATATATATATATATATATATATATATATATATATATATATATATATATATAGAGAGTGAGAGAGAGAGAGAGAGAGAGAGAGAGAGAGAGAGAGAGAGAGAGAGAGAGAGAGAGAGAGAGAGATATGAGGGGAGGTTACACCTCGAACAAAAACACTAAACCTACTCTCGAGACCAGGATGTCTTGAAACTTTAGTGAAAGTGGTCGTAGCAAAGACGGCCCCTGACTATTTCCGATTCCATATTTTTTTTTTCAACTGAATGGTCAAGTTACTCCTCATCTAATCACTATGTACTAAGGATACAGTTCCACAATTAACATCGAACACATCCCATAGTGTAACTACTAAGCCTGACTGATGTACAAGGGATAGTCAGGACCCTTTTTTTTTCTTATCCTCAAATGGTTTGGGATGAAGTGTATTTAAACACACAACCTAAAAGATTGAATATAAAATTACAAAGGAATAGGCCATGTGCTATATTTACCGATATACAGAAGGACTGTGTTGCAAACCATCAGTTTAGAATGTTGTCATGTCCCCGAAATGTTCTGGCGAAACGAAGCTTTACACACCAAGTTCAAGTGCCAAGATTCACAACAAGCATATATATTCGTGCCTGATATCAGAGCGCACTTGGCAAAAGAATGTATCTGCCATTTTTTTATTTCCATTATTTCAGTTAAGAGGGTCATGACTAAGAGATTTTATAATAAGCACTCATGCCTGTTCCTTATTATCAACTCTACTACGTGTTGATTTTAATGATCAGTTCTGCAATGAAGGTCATAACTCGGAGACAGCACACACGGATAGTGTCTGTTACATATTCTAAACACCACAAAGTCATTATTTCAAGGAATGATGAGGGCTCAAGCGCAAATCCTCTGGTATGACAGATCAGTCTTTAATCCCTTCAAAGACAGAGAAACTCTTCACCAATTATATCGAGGAAAAAATTTACTCATTGCAAGCGTTAAGGAGTCTGCAGATTGCTTCCATCTGGAATTCCCAAAAACCTCTTTGCAATATGTACATGGAAAAACCCTTAAGACATGAATATATTAAGATATCAGGATCATTGATAGCATCAGGAGTCTGCTTTTTTTTTTTTTTTTGCCTCATTTTCTCAATTAGTATCTGTCCTTCATCTTGGTAGTACATTCTAGTTTGGCCTGTTCCTAAGAGGGTTGAGTGCTCTATTCTCTCTAACTACCGACTATTGCCCTAACCTCTTCTATCGCTAAAGTATTCAAAACTTTGCTCAACTCTCACTTCTTGAAACGTCTTGAACCTAACTCCCTTATCTCTGATTACCAGTACGGCTTCCGCAAGGCAAGATCCTAACTCATCAATGGCCCTTCTCTTACTTTTAACCTGGATACTCTTTCTCTTCGCAGTAGGGTATCATCCCGTTCTCTTTTCATAGTTTCTACTCCCATTACTGCTTTGATGAGTTGGTGAATTGCATTCCTCCCCCACTGCCGAGGCCGCGTGGCCTCGTCTCACAGGTACTGTGTGGAGATTTTTAGTTCGCAGCTTGGCCGGTGCAGCGACTGCTTCTTCCCATTCACCTCCAGACTCTGGAGCTCTCTTCCTTCTTCTTTCTTAAATCTTTTAACCTATCCACCTTCAAAAAACAGATCTATCATCATCTCAGGGCATAATCCTGCCATATATCTAGATCCTTAACACTAGGACTATTCTTTCAGCCTGTCCTTTTCCTATTGTGTATCATTCCCTTATTTCTGTCTTGTCTTTAAACCTCTACGTTTTCTTCGTCTTAATGGTTTTTTTTGTTTTTGTTCCTGGGTCTGTTGAGGGCAGTTTCCTTGCTTGTCACGGTGTCACACTCATAACAAAAAGTCTCCAAAGTAGATTCTAAAGCTCTTAGGTGTAGCTACTTAGGGATAAGAAGGTTTAAGTAGTGGATTTCCAATCTGTTGTAGGTATAATCTGTACACAAAAGCTATAAGTATGTGGTAGGCAGTTTTTTGTTAAATAATAAGGCAAAGTGAGTGGACTTTATGATTTAAAAAGGGGTTATCCCACAATTTATATTTAAACAAATATATAAATAAAATATATATGTAAATAAAATGTAAATACAAAATGCACGACTAAATAAATATTTGACGTTCAAGACTGCATCAACCAATCTCTTTCCAGGTGGTGAGACTGTTCTTGATATTGTTAAGGCTTTCCCCGTAAGCTGTACTTACCTAAGGGGTATTCCCGTATATATATATATATATATGCACAAGACCTTCAAGGTGAAGTGGTTGTATCTGCTTTGCATCATATGAGTGACTTTTACGCTGGGCGAAAAATAGGGAGCGGCTAGCCGGACATGGTTAGATGCTGTTTCATCCTATTCCCCAGCTCAAAGATTGTTCCGGGGATAAGCTCCGCCTACCTCCGTACTTCCTCTCTCGATCTGAATCTGATATTAATTTCTGTAGAGAATAAAGTCAAATTTACTCTTGTACTAACTTAACTAAAGTTAGGTTACTGAGGAAGGCGGAGATTTTTGCGCGGACCAATCATTGAGCTGGAGGACGGGATGAACTAGCACCCATCCAACTCCGGTTAACCGCTGCCAGAGGAACGCCAGAGACTAATAGGATAACAACGCCTTTAATATTTTGGATTCACTATTCAGGATCAACGGGCTTCAAGGGCAACACTAGAGTTTTGGACGTGATTGTACATTACATATAATAAAAGAAACTATTAACACAGGAGTGCAATTGGGGCTATTTCTAAACTCTTGGCGTTTTTTTAAGAACCTTATGTACTAAGAAAAGACTAAAATTAAGCTAAATATAAAATGCACACATTAACTCTAAATAGATACACATATCGTAGCTATTGATTTCATATTCTCTGGGGGGGGGTTGAGTGGGGGTATGAACTAACCCCCACGGTTTTCATTCCCTCCCTTAATGCCTTTGTAATTTCGTTATATTATTGTCTTACTATTTTTATTTCATCATTAAATGTGTTTTTTTTTTAAATCCAATGGGGTCGTTCTTGGCACATTTCTCATGTTCTATATGTAGTTTGTGTGTTAGTGTATTGTACTTTGAGAAGACGACCAGCTGAGGTCACGAAATTAATAATAATAATAATAATAATAATAATAATAATAATAATAATAATAATAATAATGAAAATAATATATATATATATATATATATATATATATATATATATATATATATATATATATATATATAGAGAGAGAGAGAGAGAGAGAGAGAGAGAGAGAGAGAGAGAGAGAGAGAGAGAGAGAGAGAGAGAGAGAGAAAATTTCAAATGTGAAATAAAAGCTGATTATCTGTCTATTTCCTTACCTCAACAATCAACACCCATTCATGCCTCCTCTCTGAAAATAAATCTACAAAATTCTTCTTCCAAATACGAAATTACTACAAATTCCAACCTTCATCTACATAACGTAACAGAACGAGCGAATGAAATAAAGAAAAACAACAGCAAAAAGATACGGTAACGAACGCTCAGTCATTGTGACGTCACGGACTTCCTAACGGAAATGGCATCAGCGAGGCCGTCCGTATCCTGAACTTGGCGAAATTCAGGACGGATCTAGATGAACTGAAGGTTTCAGAGAAAGTAAAACGGATTGGCTGATAATAGTTTCAGAGAAGATGAAAGTGGCGGCCATGGAGTGCATTCGTAAATGTTTACTTTCAAGTTCCGATGAATGAAATGAAAATATAAAAACATTAATACATACATACATACATACATACATATATATATATATATATATATATATATATATATATATATATATATATATATATATATATATATATATATATATATATATATATATATATATATATATATATATATATATATGTCATATTTCATGATTTTCCTATTTGAGGGTGTGAGATGAAACCAATGGTTATAGTGGGGTTAACCTAATATAACCTAACCAAACCTTATCCAACCAATCCTAATTCATAATCATAATTTACGAAAGATTTTCCTATTTGAGGGTGTGAGAGTAAACATATACCACGACCTGGACTGATCGAAAGGCAAGAAGGGTCAAAACAACTGCAACTAAATCCGCGAAAACGCTGCCCACCAATATCGATTCTGTCTGGAATGTGACGTCACGAGAAAATATATCCTGTTCTATACTCGTATGAATCAGAGTGGGAAAACGCAACTACTGACCGCAGTAATGTAAACAAATATATTCTGAGTAGTAGAGAAAAGTGAAAGTTATATGTTCAGACGAGAGGGAGTGTGTGTGTGTGTGTGTGATTACCTAATTGTGTTTACGGGAAAGAGCCAAAGCTCGCATCTTCCCGTCTCCTGATCGCTTCCATTTTATACTTAGTGATACTTATCATACCTGTCCTTAAAACTATGGATTGAGATAGCATAACTACCTCCTCGCTTAGCGAATTCCAATTTTCAACTACTCTTACACTGAAAAAGTATTTCCTTACATCCTGCGAAGAAGTTTTCTTACGAAGCTTCAAACTATGACCTCTAGTTCTAGAGCCAGCCATATCAAAATATCGATCCCTATCCACTCTATCATAACCATGAAAGAATTTAAAGACTGTCACCATATCCCCCCTCACTCTTCTAGCTTCGAGTGATGGTAAGTCTAATTCCCTCAGCCTCTCATCATAACTGAGATTGCGTATTTCTGGCACCAGTTTCGTGGCATGTCTTTGAACTTTTTCAAGCTTAGCTATGTGCTTTTTCAAGCGCGGATTCCAAAAGGGGGCTGCATATTCGAGTTTTGGCCTCACATGGGTTACATAAATATTTCTGAACATTTCCTTGTCCATGTGCCTGAAGGCTACCCTTACATTTGATAAGAATGCATATGCTGTCCTTACTATGCCATTTATATGTATTTCTGGAGACAAATCTGCCAGTATGTTTACTCCTAGATCTCTCTCATTTTCTGTCTCTTGAAGTTGTACTCCAGCCACCGAGTAGTCAAGCTTGGGCCTTCTTGCACTTGTACCCATTCTCATTACCTTACATTTTGAAGTATTGAATTTTGTGTGTGTATGTGTGTGTGTGTGTGTGTGTGTGTGAGAGAGAGAGAGAGAGAGAGAGAGAGAGAGAGAGAGAGAGAGAGAGAATGCGTGACACGAATATTAATGTGATAATGCTTACAATAATATCAAAAGGAACACTGCAAAGATTAAACAAACACACACACACACACACACACACACACATATATATATATATATATATATATATATATATATATATATATATATATATATATATATATATATATATATATATAATGTGTATGTGTGCGCGCGCGCGCGTGTGTAAGTGTGTGTGTGAGCGCTTGAGTTTCCTAATATATGAATAGCGAACTTCTCTCTGTCTCTGCAATATTTATAAATTCCTATGACGTAAAAACTGATATAATTATGGGAAATTAAACATTTCCAAACGAAAATCAAGATCACCACAAAATTAAAAAGACAATACACCAGAATAAAAAAAAAAAAAACTGCATATCATACCAACATGTGAAAATACTACATGAACCCAAAGTGACATATGAAAAATATAATGTTGGAACTCGAAATATTTCGAAACGGAAGAAAGAAACAGAAAACCAAGCAATGGGAAAGTAGAATAATAATTTAAAAAAAAAATAGTAAATCACAGCAACAAATGAAAAAAAACACACACACACACAAATCCTCTGCAGCCAATACGAATTCAATATACAATTCTTTGGCTATGAACAAAAACATCAGGACATAAAGTGATGCAAATAACAAGTAATAAAAAATGTAAATAAATATTAAAATGCAACTCATATTAACTAGTGAAAATATGACACATCAAACCAATGTGGATAATTTGTGACTAGAAGCTGTACTTTCACAAATGCTTAATTTCATTGAACAAGCATTGCCGATCATATAAAATGCACTATCATTTTACGTTCCTTCGCAACACGAGGTTTTAGTGACATAATAAGAGCTGGAAATCATATGCCAAATGTCAAACATTTTGGTGATTTCATTATGACAAGAAAATAACATTCTAAGATAAATTCTTCATATCATTGTAAGAGTTTAAAGCCAAGTTCCATAAGTCATATATATCAGGATTTCATTATACCAAAGCTATAACAATGTAAGATAATGCACAGTAGGAATTGGAATCCAAAGTTCCCTGGCCAATTGCATTCCAGTGATGTCATCATGTGAACACAACACTGTAAGATAAGGTCTTAATTACGTTAAGAGTTGATAATAGTTTTTTTTCAGAATATGTATTCATATGCTTTCAATATGCAAAGAGGTTAATATTGTAAGGTAAGTTCTCCATAACAGTAACTTTTCAAATTTAATTTTGAAGTATCAAATATGTTCAAGTGATATTATTATGGTAAGCAATATACATTATATAATCCTTTTTTGGTGCCATAATTAGTTATTGAATATAATATTCTATGGGTAATATGCTCCGGCGATTTCAGCAATCTATGAAATACTGATCTTTTAAGGAAAATATGTTCATGAAGTGTGGAGTTCTGCAAAAATCTAACAATTCTTATCTTTTCTCTCTCTTATTTAGCAAATCTAGATTTACACAATAGAATATCACATCAGTATTCCATAAAATTTGCAATCCAATGTGTTGTATGTACTCTAGCGATTTCATCACATTAACAGCAATCAATCTAACTTACTTTCTTTTCTCTACTTATAGTGAGATAACTTTCTGTACTTTTACAGGGGACAAGGACACTATAAGAGTTGAATATATGAATTTCGTGGGTCAAGTATGCTCCAGTGATTTCAATATGTTATGAGATACTGATCTTCCCAGAAATATTATTATTCTTTACCTACAACTTTATTGTTGCATTTTAAGCACCATATTTCACAGGAAAAAATAAACAGGAAAAGAAATACTGGGCAAAAATGACCAGGTGTATAAAAAAAAAAAAATATATTCATAAAATAAAAAAAAAAATATTCCAATAAAATATTACTAAGCAAAATATATTATATAATAATAATAATAATAATAATAATAATAATAATAATAATAATAATAATAATAATAATAATAATAATAAAAATAATAATAATAATAATAATAATAATAATAATAATAATAAATAAACAGGAAAAGAAATACTGGGC
>JAXCGZ010020912.1:0-50000 GCA_037179515.1 Halocaridina rubra | reverse complement strand
TTTCTTAAACAGCGTAAACCTAGGATACCATATTGTTAGCTAGACACACACAAATGGATTTCATAAACTCATCTGACGCGGTTCTGTGTATGTCTAGGATCCCGATCCTAGCCATACACAGAACCGCGTCAGATGCGTTTATGAAATCCATTTGCGTGTGTCTAGCTAACTACCAATATGGTATCCTAGGTTTACACTGTTTAAGAAATCGGAGATTAAACTCAACTGGAGAACTACCACGTAAGAGTCACGAACATAAATGATTCTCAGATCAAGTAAAGATAATGACTCTCAGTACATTATATAAATCCTTTATATTGTTAGGTTAAGTTAAAGCCCAGCCTGTACTAAGCTAACTTAATTTTACTTGATCCGGACTCTCAGATTAGCCTCGAAAACTTATGCAGTGACTATGTGTCCAGAGGAAAAAAAAATACAGGAACATCTTCATGGGTGTATTGAACGTAGTAAATATGTGATATTATTAAAAATTATATTACATAAGTAAACCCAGCCACTGGGCTAAGCAGGCCAGCTTAGGTCAGTGCCGGTCCCAAGCCCGGATAAATGGGAAGGGTTTCCAGGATAGTACTAGCAAAACACTGGAAGAAAAACTCTTTGCTCAAGCAACGCATGGCTGGCCAAACATGGTCAGCCGACTGACAGATAGAGAACTATATACTCAGGCGTATGATGAGAAAAGTGAGAAATTACATAAGTAATATAATGTCAGTGGAGCAGGGAAGAGAGTGTTCAAGAGAAAGGAATGAGTGGAGGAAGACTGTGTGTACTTGACACGGGCCAAAGGGATTTCTCGCACCTGTTAGCTCAGTAAACTGTGATGGACGGGTGTGAGGGGGTTTTCATGTGAATAAACGGTGGGGTTGTAATAAGAGGAAGAGGAAGAGAAGCATCGCAATAAGAGGAACTTGAAGGTCAAGACAAGGAGAAAGAAAAACAGCATAATAAGAGGAATCGAAAGGTCAGGTCAAGGAGATTGAGAAGCAGCGTGATGGGAAGCACGTGGGATATTTTACATTCAAATGAATTCACGGCACAAGACATGTTCCGATAGCACAATGCCTAAAGAGCCTAATACCAGGGGTTTTCAACCTGTGGGCCATGTCTACTGGTGTGTTAAGAGCAGTTTCCAGTGGAGGGGAAGAACATCTTCTATATTAGTAGTTAAAACATGAAAAATAAGAAGAAAAAATAATGGAAAGCAAAATATGCAATATAAAAACGCAAAACAAAATGAGTTTATATATATATATTCTATTTACTTATATTTTACATATTAGCATATATATATATATATATATATATATATATATATATATATATATATATATATATAATAATAATAATTATCATCATTACAAATGAGTATGTAGGGTTGCCAAAAGTGGGTCGTGGGCACAAAAAGGAAAGCCAATGATATAGGTCATAGACAATTGGAAATGTATAACTCTACGGGGCTTGATATCCAGGTTTGAAAAACTTATTTCGTAATGCTGTGTTTACCTGAACGTATTTTCCTAATTGTGTACTCACCTATGGGTTCCCGGATAGAAAAGTATTGCTCTAAGTTCCTCGTTTCCTGGTCATACCAATTTAAGTGATGATGATAATATTAATAATGTGACTTAAATTTACTGATATATGAGTACGAAATATATATAATGCTAATAATACTAATCCTAGCCCTTAGTAGAAAAGGGAGTTCGTAACGTAAAACCGAATCCATGCATTTATTTCAATTTGATTTATAAGTAATGTCAATACCGAAATGTAAATATATGCATACATTCATACAGGACTAATATACATACATACATATGTATATATACATTATATATTTAACTATTACATATGAGATTACATAGACCACCCAGCACACTTTAGCAGATAACCACAATTCTCACGGGTAAAAATACTTGCAACTTTATTCTTGCAATTTTATTGCAAAAACGAATACCTGAAATTTTATTATCACTTGCCAAAAAAAAAAAAAAAATCAAGTGAGAATAGAATTGCGTATTATCATGCAGATCACATTTCCTTTGTGAATGAGGCGAGGCCATGAGCAAAAACTGAACAGGCGGTGTAAAAAAATGGAAGAAAAAGCAGTCGAAAATTCAATTCTTTCTCTGTGCACAACAACTTTCTCTCTCGTTGTACGAGGGCTGCGTGTTGCGTCAAGCTTTGACTGAGATTTCCAGTTGGGATAAAAACATTTTTTCTGGGGTAAGATTATGTTGTTGTTGTTGTTGTTGTTGCTGTTATTATTATTATTATTATTGTTATTATCATTATTATTATTATAATTATTTTTTATTATTATTATTATTATAATTATTATTATTATCATTATTATTATTGTTGTTGTTGTTTTTCTTACTATTATTATTACATACATTAGCCCAGTGGCTCAGTGGTTAAGAGCGCGACTCGAAAGGCGATTGACGGGGATTCAAGCCCAACGCGTGACGTTAGGAAGGGTATCCAGTCTTAATCCCCGGCTCCAATCTCTGCGACCATCTCATTCATGGGGATTGACTGTAACGCATTAAATGGTGCACACACAAAAGATGTAATCCCAAACAATCTCAAAATTTACCTATCCTGATATACATAATTGTACTTTTTTCTCTCCTATCCTTGTATGATATCTATTCTCGTCTTATTCTCTCTCTCTCTCTCTCTCTCTCTCTTATATATATATATATATATATATATATATATATATATATATATATATATATATATATATATATATATATATATATATATATATATATATATATATATATATATATATATATAGAAACAGCTCCATTCAAAAACAAAGAATGAGTGCTCTAGACAGTCGTTTGACGATCATCGTTGAGCCATGAACGATCATCGTTGAGCGATGATCGCACCGAGCTAAACGTACCTTTACTCTCACAAACAGGCACATTCAGATACACAATTACTAAGGCCCTGACTGGAGCTTCCCAACCAGACCCCATAGTACGTCTTGGCTCTTCAAGGGATTAAAACACGAAAAAGGTTTCCCGCTCCTCTAACTCCGCCCCTTTCTCTCCGACAATTCGAGCTTCATGACACGCAAGGGAACAAGGAGACGGATGTCCAAAAAAATCATTTAGTCATGGCTAATTCTTGCCAAATCATCGTTTTTAACCTGGTAATATTCGAAAGTATATTTTCATGTTTTAGGAAGTAGGCAGCTTTCACTCCGTTAGGCCTATGTAATTACCACACGAAATAAGATGAAAAAAAAAAAACTGGTTCTCTGTATTAACTACAAAAAATTTCCAATTATAATTTTTTTCCCTAACAGTAAAGATTTTACTTAATTAGCGAAGCTTCTGTATTTAGACTATTTTTGCGTAAAAAAAATAATTGAATGAGAAAAACATGATCTAGTGGTCAAAACAGAGACAAATGGGGGAATAAGAACAAACCCAAGGAAAAAAGAAGAGAGAATAACAGAGAAACGTAAAAGAAAAAAAAAGAAAACAAATGAAAAACGAATGATGGCCAAAACTAACAAGAAAAAGAGAATGGTTAAAATTCAAAAGAAAAGAATATGTAAAAAGAATGAAGGATAAAACTTAAAAGAAAAAGAAAAAAGGGTCAAAAATATCAAAAGATTGAGAAAGATGGTAAAATTTCAGAGAGAGAGAGAGAGAGAGAGAGAGAGAGAGAGAGAGAGAGAGAGAGAGAGAGAGAGAGAGAGAGAGAGAGAGAGAGAGAGAGAGAGAGAGAGAGAGAGAGAGAGAGAGAGAGAGAGAGAGAGAGAGAGAGAGAGAGAGAGAGAGAGAGAAAGAGTAATGACCAAAGCTTAAACAAGAACAAAAGAATTGTAAACAAGAAAAAAGATAGAAATATGTTAAGAAAAAAAGAGACTGATTACCAAAATCAAAGAAGAAATGAGAATGATAACCAATAATAAAAGAGTAAACAGAATAAAAGACAAAAAGGAAAAGGAAATGAGAATAATGGCCAATGCTGAAAGAGGAATGAGAATGATGGCCAATACTAAAAATATATTGAGAATGATGGCCAAAACTAGAAAAAAAGGACCAATAAAAAGGAAAGAGAAAGATGGACATAAAAAGAGACATAAAGAGTGAATGGCCAATACTCAAGAGGAAAAGAGAATGATAACCAAAGAGAATGAGTCAAAATGAAAGTGAGAATGATAATCTGACCTTTAAAAGGAAAAGAAAATGAGGGTAATAACTAAAAAGGAAAAGTGAATGATAACTAGAACTACAAAGGAAACAAGAGGGATGGCCAAACTTATACAGAAAAAGCGAATGATGGTAAATAATAATAATAAAAATAATAATAATAATAATAATAATAATAATAATAATAATAATAATAATAATAATAATAATAAGGGAATGATGACCAGAACTGTAAAGGGAAAAGAAATTGATGGTCAAAATTAAAAGAGGAAAAGAGAATGAAGGTCAAAATTAAAAGAGAAAAAGATAATGATAGTCAAAATTTAAAGAGAAAAAGAGATAGCTGGTCAAAATTAAAAGAGAAAAGATAATGATAGTCAAAATTAAAAGAGAAAAGATAATGATAGTCAAACTTAAAAGAGAAAAAGAGGATGATGGTCAAAATTAAAAGAAAAAGAATATTATCAAAATTAAAAGAGAAAAGAGAGTGAAGGTCAAAATTAAAAGAGAAAAAGACAATGATGGTCAATAGAAGAAGAGACAGACGGTCAAAATGATAAGAGAAAATGAGAATGATGGTCAAAATTTAAAGGGAAGAAAATGATAGTAAAAAATAAGAGAAAAAGAGAATGATGGCAAAAACTAGCAAGATCAGTAAGCCGAGAAAAAACTCTAAAATAAGAGAATGACCGGGAAAAAATTAAAAGAAAAAGAAAATATTGTCCAATACTAAAATAGAAAAGACCATGATGGCCCAATTTAGAAAGAAAGCTGGAGAAAAGGAAAAGGACACCATAGAAAAGAGATGGCCACTATCCTTCCGCCAGGTCAGGCTCCTTACCTAATTGATGGCATTTCCTCTCCTTACATCCTTAGTCTCTCTCTCTCTCTCTCTCTCTCTCTCTCTCTCTCTCTCTCTCTCTCTCTCTCTCTCTCTCTCTCTCTCTCTCATTTCCCTTTTAGTGTTAACAAATTTGTTTTTTCGGGTGTGATCTTATAATAAGTAAACAAGTCAAATATTGCCTTAATGGCATAGCGTAAAAGAGTAATGTTAAGTTTATCTCAAACATCAAGACACCATGCTTGAAACGTCCCCTTTTGAATAAAATAAACAAGGCGTATATACGTTAAAAATTGCTACAAATTATTACACCCAAACATAAAAGAAAACCAGCAGAAGTTTCAAAAACACCAAGAAGTACAATACAATCTAAATTCTTCTATTACTTTCCAACAGATAAGAGAGACTACAGGAGTATCTTGGTGCCCGGGCCCAATGAGGGCAATATACTTTATCCGTTCCAGTGCCACACAAAAAATAAATCACAAGCACAAACTAGGGAATACTGCACATCTAACCAAGTGTAAAATGAAAATAATTCCACGTGTGACGGTTCCCAAATGGGTAGACTATTGAAGAAACAGGCAAAAAATTCAAAGGAAGCGAAAAGAGACTGGAAGGGGACACGATAGTTTAAAATGATGGGAAAGTTTAGTTAAAGGAAAACCGACTCATGATCTCTTTGACTAACAGATGAGCCAACTCACTCACATTCACTTCACTTTTCCTCTCAGTCATGAAAATGATAATGTGATAATTCAAGATAAACGAAAATATTCACATTAAAAAGTCTGTCCTCGGAAAAAATTCATCCAATCTTAAGTTTTTTGTACCAGTTTATTAACACAAACCTTGAGAGTTGAATGAATTTGGCATTCAATTCAAAAGGAAGAGAAGAAAATGGATGGATTCGGTTTTACGTCACGAGCTCCCTTTTCTACTAAGGGCTAGGTTATAAAACAACTAAATATCTGTAACCAGGAGATACGCTTCCAGAACTCCCCTTAGATCCTGCTATGCTAATTTTCCAACCAAAGTTAAGATGACAAATTAACTCGCAGTTAAAACTGTCTTCTTAGTAACACTGATATATGACAGGAAGCAGTTGGAAACTTGCCACTGGAAGTATCTTTATTAAAAAAATAAACATTAACTACTTAATCCAGAGATGAGTTACTTAACCTAACCAAGTGTCACTGATACTTGCAAGAGATTAGAAAAATGAGTAAAGTGTCATATATTAACCTGTAATAAAAGATGCCTTCATTTTTATTGTTTTCATATGACCAGATACGATAATTACCTAACCTAACCTGACCTAACTTAACCTAACCTAAGCTAGTCTAACCTAAACTATAATAAAACTTTCAGGAAAATCAAATTCTATGGCATATAACATTAACTTTAATATACTGACTTATATATCTGGACTGTAAAGCCTGCAAACGAGACAAGGAAAAATTGAGAAATGAAACCAAAATGCAATAAGCGTCGGTGACCTTGACTTTTGACTTTTACATAGAAAAATACAAAATAACGATCGATTCAATCCCCGGGAAGAGGAGTATCCTCTTCAGTCATTATCCCCCCCACGAACACATCCTTCCCCCCCCCACCTTACAGTATCCCCGATGTATGTGGAACAAAAATGAGGAAGCAATTGCAATGTACGCACACATACAAATACACGCCCATATAGATAGATAAATTGATAGATACAGACAGATAGATATAGAGATAAATAGACAGACAGACAGAGGGTAGATAGATAGATAGATATAGATACGTAGATATAGAGACTGACATACTGATAGATAGATATATCGATAGATAGATAGGTAGATAGACTGACATACAGAAAGATAGATAGATAAATATAGATAGATAGATAGATAGATAGACAGACAGATACAGATACTTTCGATAAATATAGAATGTATGACAAGAACATTGTAATTCCTATCTAATTTAGCTAACGATAAATATATTACTAAACAAAAGCACAGCCTTTAAAATGCGTGTAATATATTGGTTGCATATTTAAACTGAAGAATATAGAATTTACAAAACGAATTCATATATATACTTATCTATTATGTACACAATACATACATTAAATCCGATTAATATAACAAATAAGTCAATAAATAGGTAAATAGAGAGTAAAAATAATTATAAAACAAATCTATGTACAAAAACAAATACATATATTACGAATTCCAGCATATACATCCCTGTCTGTAAGCTGTTTACGTTTATCCAAAAAAAGAAAACAAAAAACAATACTAATTTTGCGTTAACTCGTAAGACAAGTTTTCAAGAGAAAGTTCTTCGATTGAGACCAAAAAAAATTAAGCCGTTCATTATATGATCTTTATTTCTCTTTCTTTCTTTCTTTTTTTTTTACCAATTTAAGTTATTTTTTTTTTATGTTCTTTCATAGCAGAACTGGACAGCGTGCTCTCGGCGTATCGGAAACTATGTGACCAGTTAGCTGGAAAATTTCTAATACAATTAAAAAAAACTGGTAGCTTATATGCTAGTGAGGAGAAAGAGTGCATGGGGGCTTAACACGAGAAGACCCAAGTCTGTTTTTAGAAGTTTAGCAGTTGTTGTTATTATTATTGTTATTATTATTACTATTATTTTTATTATTATTATTATTATTATTATTATTATAACAATTATTATTATTATCATTGTAGTATCAGTAGCAGCTATAAGATAACAGCAACAACAACATAATTAACGACGACTACTACTACTACTACTACTACTACTACTACTACTACTATAGTGCTTCAGATAACTCCTCATCAGCAAAAGTAAAAAAAAATACTAGTATTCGGACAAATAATAATAATAATAATAATAATAATAATAATAATAATAATAATAATAATAATAAATAAATAAATAATAATAATAATAATAATAATAATAATAATAATGTGCTTAAGACATGAACAGCTTCACGGGGCGCACTTTTGTCCACATACTCCAGAATTACTAATAATACTAATACTTACATAGGTAATGATGATACTACTACTAATAATAATAATACTCCTACTACTACTAATGTTAATAATAATAATAATAATAATAATAATAATAATAATAATAATAATAATAATAAGTATTCATATCCCAACGAATTGGCAAAGCCGGTACACACTTTTAATATCGATCAAGTCATTCATCATGTAATGTAATTTAATATTAAGAGCTACTTGCAAGCTATAAATTCATAGTAATAATAAGGTAATTCAAACAACTCACATACAAATGTGTCTATATCTATGTGTGTGTCTAATAAACTGTATATCTTACAACATGATTGTGATAAGCTATATACTATTTGAGTATCTTGCAACATGATTGTGATAAGCTATATACTATATGAGTATCTTGCAACATGACTTAAAATTATCGTACAACAAAACCCACGTGACACCTACTGACTGACTGAGAGAGGGATATTTCAATGATCTGGGTTTTAGGGTGTCAGAATGAACTCAAATCTACTTACCGTAATCCGCAGAGACAGTAGGTCGAATACAGCCCGAAATGTTTGTAGACATAGGCGAATTCTTCCAGAGAGCGAAGTCCTCCGTACAGACTGAAAAGGGCCAGCGCGACATTCCAACAGAAGAGAAGTTTTCTCAGTTCGAAGCGCGGTCGGTTTTCCATGTACGCTTGTAGGCCAAAGATCGTCATCATATAAGCACCGACCATGTAGAAGACGTAGCCCCAGTGTTGGTCGAACCATCGCACCCAATTTCCCCCGTAGAAGTTGCCTTCGAAGGGCATCACCATAGTGTAAGAGATGTTATAGAGGGACACACCAGCGGCCGCTTGTACGTTGGTTAAGTTGATGTAATAGTTTGTGTTTTCCATTTTTTTTATCTTATTGTCTTTTCGTCTCGAAATAAAAATTGAAACAAGTCACAAGAGTCAGTGGATAACTGTTTCCCACCGGGTAAAAGAACCACAACACCAATATTTAAAAACAAAATGTGGTAAAAGTTTTAGAATTCTGTTACGGGGTGTTTAAAAGTCAAATATTAGCTTAAACTCGACTGGAGGAAGAGAAGGGAGGGTGGAGGAAGGCGAGGAAAAACTCGCCCGAGAGATTTTAAGAGTGAGAGTGCAGCGTTTCTCTTCAGAGAGGAGCAAGAGCCCTCGTGTTCTCGCCAGAATGTCTAAGGAGAGGATGAGGAAGAAGAGTTGCTAACGCGACGGTGGCATAAGAGCAACTGCGGCCAATAATTTCATCGCAGCAGCGGAGGTACCTTCCTCATCCCCCTAGATCCTATCAACAGAGGATCCCTCAAACCCTCGCATCGATTGCACTCACTGACCGTACGGTTAAGAATCACGTTGCTTTTCCTAGTGATTATGAACCTTATAGTCTTGTTGGAAACACATGGTGCTTAGTGCCAGTGCCGAATACTCACTAATGCCTCATTCTCAGTCATAATAATGACTCAAGAGCCAAAGAGACTTGGAATGCATGACGAAAGAAAGGTGCTCCAAAGACAAAAAGACATTTTCAAGGTTCAAGGACATCACTTCCTAGAAGCAGCACAGGCTCACCTGTAATTAAAACTTTTAGCAGGACCACATAACTAGTGAAAATGTTTCCTACTTTATTTCTTAGCATACCTTAATGTTAGAGAGAGAGAGAGAGAGAGAGAGAGAGAGAGAGAGAGAGAGAGAGAGAGAGAGAGAGAGAGAGAGAGCTCATGCAGGTCATTCCATCTCACGAAAACTTATTTTTTACTCCCATTGCATACCTGCCCTGTCACACGAAACGAACTCTGTCCGTTTCGTGTTAAGCCCAGTTCATTACCCTTTTACAAAAATTACATTTATTATTTATGACGAAGAAGGGTCGGGAGTTATTTATAATGAGTCGATAATGAATGAAAAACTCTTACTGACACTGGCAGGTTAGGTAAGCACATGTCTGCCAGCTTGATTGAGATATTTCTTTTTTATTTAAAGCTGCCATTATATTGAGTGACTTGAATACCTCTCTGTCTCTCTATCGATCTATCTATCTCTATAGCTCTCTCTGTCTGTCTATATATCTATCTATGCATCCTATTCAATCTGATTACAAAAACAAAATGATGTCAAAAGAGTTTCTCTCTCTCTCTCTCTCTCTCTCTCTCTCTCTCTCTCTCTCTCTCTCTCTCTCTCTCTCTCTCTCTCTCTCTCTCTCTCTCTCTCTCTCTCTCTCATACACACAACACAAATTATGTTGAAAGTCTCTTTAAAATGAATGATGATTGGCATTCGCTAAACGAAGAAACTTTACACCCTAAATGCATTAATAGTTTTAAGGGACGCGATAATACGCGTTAGTGAATTAAAACAAGAAGCTGACCAGGATACGGGGACTTACGAGCACAGAGCGCTTTCACTTGAGAACAATTTGGTAAATACACGCACACACACACACGATGTAAGTACATAGTATTTTAGTGTAAGAATAGGTGATAAATGGAATTCGCTGAGTGAAGAATCAGTAAACGCAAAATGCATTTTTAACGAACCGACCAGGAGACGGGGAGTTACGAGTACAAGACTGTTTCCTCTGAGCGCCATTACGGATTTTACCACTAGGAAAGTACACACACTACAGCTGAGGGGTCCTTTGGACTTAAATAGGACAAACAAACAAACAAAAACATTTATTTCCATTTTGTACAATGGTTATTCAACATTAATAGTAACTTATAAGTAGACATGTAATTAAACTAATAAATAAGAGGGTAATACATATTGTTAAATTAAATGTAGCTTTCATAGAAAATAATAATGCTGTAATAAAAATGTTAACAATAATGTTAATAATAAAGTAGTAAGTATGCCACTAGATACAGGATCGTTATTATCGGCATCATTTCCATATTTTTTTCCCTTACAATGAGAATAATTAGTTCTTAATGAGCAGCAACTATTTGTCCAAAAGAAAACTATATAGTTTGCCTTTGAAAGCTGTGAAGGAGGATGTATTTTTAAGATGCTCTGGAATATTATTCCAGAGTGTTGGCCCTTTGATAGTGATCATCTTTGAACCTGCTTCTGTGTTTGTCTCCATGACAGTCCGATGTTATATCTTCCTTCAGTTTCGGTTCCTTTTCTATGTCCACATCAACACCGAATATTCTTGGATATGCGTTACACATCTCTTATAATCCCTTCACATCTGACAAGTCACAACACTCCCATCTGCTTCTCTTGACTGTATGTTTTATCCTAAACTACACTATGCCTCTTTTATTGAACCAAAATTTGATAAACCTGAGAAACATCACTCTGTTTCTCTCTAAACCAAGAGAATGATGGAATGACGAAAGGCTTTCAAAAATATATATACCATTACTAGATGAAAGAAGCATAACCCAATCACCGAGGGAGCAAGCCAGCTCAAAGAATGCCTGTTCCAAGCCCGGCTCAGTGGAAAAGAATAGTGCTGAAAAGGAAATATCCAACCATAAAACATGGGGCTAAAACTTACGCTAATCTCCAAGAGGCTAGTGATATACCGCGACCCCATGTGAACATGGAAATAGCGACCGGTAAAAACTGAGAAAAGTGGTTCTCAACCTTTTTCATCCCTTCCTCCCGTTCAAAATTTTTCCTTATGCTCGTGCCCCTCCTCCCATTTTCTGTCCCCCACAAATAAAGATGAAAAACATGAAAAGAATGCTCTTATTCTATACCAAGACTGAAATAAATAACGCCGCGGACCCCTCAAATTCTTCCTATGGTCCCCAGGTTGCGAACCACTGGATCAAACGGGACAATGAGAGCTATAGAAACTACACTTTTCTTCATTATAAATTACTCCGACAAAACAGATAATATTGTCCATTTTTAGTCTCCTGCGCAAGAAGGCACCCTCCTAACCCTTAGTAGAAAAGGGAGTCCGTGACGTAAAACCGATTGGGGAAAGAAGGCACATAGAGCATCTAAATAAGAATATACAATCCATTTTCACAAGATACGCTTCTTTTATTTTAAGAAAGGCTCATAACTGGAATGCCCTAGAGGAAGATGTTGCCAGTGCAAAGATAAATACAATTGCGTGTACGGAAATCATCTTCAGAGTCATAAGATACATCGCCAACACCTTGTTTTACTTAACATGCTTAAGGTTGAATTATTATTATTATTATTATTATTATTATTATTATTATTATTATTATTATTATTTCACACCCTCCCATATTCCCTAACCGAATCACTCCCAAAGAGGTGTTCTCTTGTGTAAAAAAAAAAAAAAAAAGTCGTAGTAGTAGTAGTAGGAATAAAATATTATTGTATAAAAATCAACAGCATAAACAGTATTATCCCTGTGAGTAATTCTCTCTCTCTCTCTCTCTATCTATCTATCTACCTATCTGCGCGCGCGCGCGCGCGTGTGTGTGTGTGTGTGTGTGTGTGTGTGTGTGTGTGATTACCTAATTGTGTTTACGGGAAAGAGCCCAAAGCTCGTATCTTCCCGTCTCCTCATCGGTTCCAATTTAGACTTAGTGATACTTATCATACCTGTCCTTAAAACTATGGATTGAGATAGCATTAACTACCTCCTCGCTTAGCGAATTCCAATTATCAACTACTCTTACACGGAAAAAGTATTTCCTTACATCCTGCAAAGAAGTTTTCTTACGAAGCTTCAAACTATGACCTCTAGTTCTAGAGCCAGCCATATCAAAATATCGATCCCTATCCACTCTATCATAACCATGAAGGACTTTAAAGACTGTCACCATATCCCCCCTCACTCTTCTAGCTTCGAGTGATGGTAAGTCTAATTCCCTCAGCCTCTCATCATAACTGAAATTGCGTATTTCTGGCACCAGTTTCGTGGCATGTCTTTGAACTTTTTCAAGCTTAGCTATGTGCTTTTTCAAGTGCGGATTCCAAAAGGGGGCTGCATATTCGAGTTTTGGCCTCACATAGGTTACATAAATATTTCTGAACATTTCCTTGTCCATGTGCCTGAAGGCTACCCTTACATTTGATAAGAATGCATATGCTGCCCTTACTATGCCATTTATATGTATTTCTGGAGACAAATCTGCCAGTATGTTTACTCCTAGATCTCTCTCATTTTCTGTCTCTTGAAGTTGTACTCCAGCCACCGAGTAGTCAAGCTTGGACCTTCTTGCACTTGTACCCATTCTCATTACCTTACATTTTGAAGTATTGAATTTCATTAGCCACTTTTCTGACCACTCATGCAGATTATTTAGATCCTCCTGAAGTTCTCTACCATTGTTCTCGTTTTTTACTTTCTTCACAATCTTTGCATCATCTGCAAACATATTCATGAATGAATTTACAGACTCTGGTAGGTCATTTACATAAACAAAGAACAAAAGTGGCCCTAAAACTGAACCCTGTGGAACTCCACTACTAACTCTTCTCTATTCAGACACTGAGTGTCTTACTCTAACCCTCTGTTCCCTTCCTTCTAAGTAAGTTTTTATCCATTCCAAAACATTTCCACCTATTCTAGCCATTGATTGCAGCTTCCTAATAAGTCTCCCATGTGGAACAGTGTCAAACGCTTTCTGGAAGTGTGTGTGTGTGTGTGTGTGGCTCCCCCAGGCATTGACCCTTCAAGATAAATTACTACATGTCCTAAGACAGCCAAACTTTCTCTCGTTCTATCTCTTATCTAGAAGGAGATCCCTTTTGCATCCCAATCAACCTACTCTTGCATTGGCAACGTAAACATGTACCTTGCAAGTGGAAAGCACCGAGTCATATTTCAAATACGTCTGTAAGGATATTCTTAAGAGGGATACATAACTATTAGAAGGAAATTACATTAAAATTTTGTTTTAAGTTTTTAGTCGGATTCACAGAAAAGAACAATTTTTGAGTTACCAGCTGGGGAGTAACAATATTCTCAAGTTTTAACAAATATCATGAATAGTGATTCGACAGGAATTAAATTTTTCATACTATATATATATATATATATATATATATATATATATATATATATATATATATATATATATATATATATATATAAATTTCCAATAAAAATCGAGAAAAATATTTAAACATAATGTTTATAATTTAACCCCCCTTACTCATTTCTCAGTTTAAGTCATTCAAAGCTCGTCTCACCCCCACCTAGTATACCCCCCATCCCCGCCTAAGAAACACCGGAAATACACGTGATAATGGGATTTTCACTTTCACTACCAGGACATAACCACTGAAAACGATTCAAAAGTTATTTCCTTTTACTTACAATCTTGCGTATCTTTACGTTTTCTCTCCCCATGGCTCGGTGGGTTTAGGTCTGCTCTCCTACACCAAAGGTCAAAAATAATTACTGAATCCACACACCTGAGTTTTCACTTAATCAGCTCAGGTAAAGAGGGGGGACAGTAGTGGGACCCCACTACCTGTTTCCTTATACACAAGCAATCTTGGTGAAGAAGTGTCATGTGAACTATCGTGGAGATTTGAAGTAGAGATTAACCATAATCTTAAAACAAAATCTCTCACTAATTAGAAAAAATAATCCCTTTTGCAACCAATCAGCTGTTTAATTCTTAATTTATGGTAATCATATATTAACCTATCCTAACCTAACCCAACCCAACCTAACCTTCTCTTTACCCAAAACAACGGTTTCCAGAAATGAAGAACAAACCTATTATTTCTAAACAAGCATAATTACAAGATACATACACATCACTAAATATACCGAAAGTGCTATAAAACAAACAGCAAATTATATATATATATATATATATATATATATATATATATATATATATATATACGAGAGAGAGAGAGAGAGAGAGAGAGAGAGAGAGAGAGGGATCTATCGTCGTCTCAGGGCCTAATCCTGCCATATCCCTAGGTCCTCCGTACGCCGACTAAAATTTCAGTCTTTCATTTTCTACTGTGTATCATTACCTGACCTCCGCCTTGTCTTTAACCTTTTACTTTTTCATCTTAATGCTTTCTTCGTGCCCTGGCCTTTATCGATGGGGATAATTATCTTGCCTGTCCCGGTGTAACACTAATGAAAAAATACATACATTCATACATGAATAACACACACAAACAGAATTCTTTTTTCTTTAAATTTCATTTAATGCTGAGTAATATATATATATATATATATATATATATATATATATATATATATATATATATATATATATACAAACACAAATTTGCGAAAAACTTCTATAAATAAAACTAATTCTCCTAATAAAAAAACCTAATGGTTCAAAAATCTTAAAAAAATAAATAAATAAAAAATTAGGGAGGTGATACGGGGGCGTAGACGAACTGCAAGATCATTATTTCTTGTTCAGTTTTTTTAAGAAGAGGCAGAAGAAGCAGAGGTAAAACAAAAAAAAAAAAAGTCGCACTCTAAGGCCAATGATAAATAAAAATGGTTTAACAAAACTCAACTAGATTATATCGAATTTTCCTTCTTTTATTTATTTGTTATTATTAGTTATCTATTTATTTATTTATTTATATTGTTTTTCATCTTTCGCTTCGGGCTTGCTAAATATAACACCTTATTGTTGTATAACGTAAAAAAAATTTATAGGAAAACTTACACAACACTACCGAATTACATCATCGATATTCTCCTCTTATTTACTTATTTATCTAATATTTAGGTTTCATTCTTCACTCACAGTTTGCTCAAAATAACACAGAATTGTCATATAACGTAAAAAAATATGAAATTTTTTTACGAAAATTTGAATATTGTATATGTAGATGGTTATGGTTACGTAAGGAAGCTGAAAGAAGTTGTGAGATCCTTAGTACTTTCGAGTGTATGTATATACTGCTCATCTTCAGGGTTACCTTTGAAGATGAGCAGTAGATGAAAACACTCGAAAGTATTAAGGATCTCAAAATTTCTATCAATTTCCTTACGTAGCCATATATATATATATATATATATATATATATATATATATATATATATATATATATATATATATATATATATATATATATATATATATATATATATATATATATATATATATATATATTTTTTTTTTTTTTTATATATATATATATATATTTTTTTTTTTTTATTTTTTTTTTTTTTTAAGAGTGTGACACCGGGACAGGCAGAAACTGCCCTCATCAACAAAGGCCCGGGCACGAGAAAATACCAAGACGAAGGAAAAGAAAAAGGTTAAGGGCAAGGCAGAGATGAGGTAATGTCACACAAAGGAAAACGACAGACAGAAAAAAACAGTCAAAGTAAAGAGGACCCAGAGATATGGAGGACTAGGCTTTGAGATGACGATAGATCTGCTTTTTGAAGGATGAAAGGTCATAAGAATTAGGAAAGACAGAAGGAGGAAGAGAGTTCCAGAGTCTGGAGGTAGATGGGAAGAAGCAGTCGCTGCACCGACCAATCAGCGAGCTACAAATCTCCACACAGTACCTGTGAGATGAGGCCGCTTGGCGAGTGTTATGCTGCCTCGGCAGTGGAGGAAGGATGCAACTCGCCAACTCATCAGAGCAGCGATGGAAGTAGTAGCAACAGAAAAGCGAAAGAGAAGATACCTTACGGCGAAGAGAGAGAGAATCCAGGTTAGAAGTAAGAGAAGGATCATTAATGAGTCTGACTGCCTTAGATTCAACCTATTAAGAAGATAAGTAAAGGAAGAAGCACCCCAGATGTGTGAGCAGTATTCTAAGCAGGGGCGGATAAGACCTTTGTAAATTTTAAGTAACTGCAATGAGGAAAAGTAATAACGAAAACGAAACAAAACCCCCAATTTTTTGGATGAAGATTTAGAAATTTGGATTATGTGATTCCTCCAAGACAAGTTAGAGGCTATATGGATTCCTAATATATTGATAGAGTTAAGAGGGTAAATTTCATTAGTTTCGAAGACAATAGGGTTATCAGGAGGAGAAGAAGATAAAGAGAGAGCCAGAAACTGCGTCTTGGAGGCATTGAATTTAACTAAATTTTGAGTGCCACATTCAGATACTCTCTGCAAATCGGAGTTAAGAGTAGAAGAAAGAGTGATACAAGATTGATTACTAGTAACAGATGAAGGTTGTGAAGAAAAGGCAGAGGAAAAGTGAAGGGTAGAATCATCGGCAAAGGCATGAAGAAGAGAGGAAGATGGGGATTGTAGAAGATCATTGATAAAGAGAAGGAAGAGAGTAGGTGAAAGAACAGAGCCCTGTGGAACACCACTGGAAACAGAGAAAAGGCTAGATGTCACGCCATCAACAACTACAGATATAGAACGGTCAGAAAGAAAACTGGAAATCAGAGAACAGAAAGAAGGGGTAAAGCGATAGGCAGGGAGTTTGGCCAACAGAGCCTTGTGCCACACTCTGTCAAAAGCCTTAGAGATATCAAGGGCGACGACAAAGGATTCCCCATAGCTCCTCAGAGAAGATGACTATGCATGAGTAAGATAGGACAGGAGATCACCAGTGGATCTTGCCTTGCGGAAGCCGTACTGGTGATCGGAGATAAGTGAGTTAGATTCAAGGCGTTTCAAGAAGTGAGCATTGAGCAAAGTTTCGAAAACTTTAGCAATAGAGGAGGTTAGAGCAATAGGTCGGTAGTTAGAAGGAATAGAGCGGTCACCCTTCTTAGGAACAGGTTGAACTAGAGCATGCTTCCAAGATGAAGGATAGATACTGGTTAACAGAATGAGGCGAAAAAGACGGCAAAGCACGGGAGCCAGTTCATCTGCAAACTCCTTAAGGAACCTTTCAGAGATACCATCGGGACCAGATGCCTTGTTTGTCTTTATTGAGCAAAGAACCTTATGAACTCTGCGTGAAGAAAGGATAAGGGAGGGCATAAGGTTAGAGAGGGGAAAAGACTGAGGAACAGGTGCACTGGAATCGTTGATAGAAGAGTTGGCAGAAAAATGAGAGCCAAAGAGAGTGGCTTTGTCAGTGGGAGAGCAAGCTATAGAACCATCAGAACGAATGAGAGGGAGAAAGCTTGAGTTACAGAAGTGTTTGGAGAGGTTTTTGGCTAAAGACCAGAAGCATTTGTCAGTGGGAGAGGAGGTAAGGTCATCAACTTTCCTTCTTATAAAGGAAGCCTTAGACCTTCGAATCTGAGCTGTACAGCGATTCCTAGCTATAATAAAAGCAGAGCGAGTTAAATCGGAAGGAGAGGCTTGGTAAGATCGGTGAGCCTGATTCCTAGCCTGGATAGCCATGGAGCAGGCACGATCAAACCAAGGTTTAGGGGGAGAGAAAGTTTTTGTAGAAGAGGGGATGTACGCCTTCATTCCCGCGGTCATGATTTCGGCAACTTTTACAGCTACCCGATCAGGGTTTCGGGACCGAAAGCAGTAGTCATCCCATGGGAAGTCAAAGAGAAAGTTACGCAAATTTTCATATTGGGTTCGCTCGAAGTGCCAAAGGCGGCATTGAGTAGGAGGGATTGGTGGTGGGGGAGCAAAAATGGAAGAGACAGAGATCATGGAGTGGTCAGATTTACCAAGAGGGGAAAGCACAGAACAAGAGTAGTTTGAAGGGTTAGAAGTAAAAAATAGGTCAGCAGTGTTTGCAGCTTGTTCGTGACGATCAGGAACGCGAGTAGGATGTTTGATAATTTGCTCCAGATCGTGAGTAATAGAGAAAGCAAGAGCCTCGCTTCCTCCCACATCAGTGTGAGAAGAATGAAGCCACTCACTGTGGTGTACATTGAAGTCTCCAATGTAGAGAACTTCGGCATGTGGGTGAGAAGATAGCAAGGACTCATGGCACGAGGAGAGATATTCAAAGAAAGACACAAACTCGGTGGAGGTTGGAGAACAGTAGCAGAAGCAAAGGATGATAGTGGTAGTGGAGAGATAGACTTTTAGCCAGAGTACATCAAAGTCAGGAGATTCAAGGTCCATGAGCCTCACAGTAGGAGTGTTAATGTTGCAGTAAGCACAGACCACACCTTTGGAACGAAAACGAGTATACAGATTATAGTGGGAGATTTGGAAAGCGTCAGTGGAAGCATGTATTGACAACTGGGTTTCAGATAGGAGGAGGAGGTTAGGGAGGAAAGTGCCCAAGTGCTGTTCCATAGACGAAAGATTAGAGTTCATCCCACGAATGTTTGAATAGTGAAGAGTGAAAGAAGCAGATCTATTGGGAGGTGCAAGGTTAAGAGCAGAACGATTACTACCACCAGGCGTGTCTGCCCTCAAGCCAATGGTGGAGTCAACACGATCCCCGGAGATTCTTCGCACCCCACTATGCCGGATACTGGGGACCATTAGTTGTGAACCTTCCATAAATAATGACAAAATGTGAGGAAAAGGAAAGTAAAAGAGACAGATGTGCAGAATGTTGTGACTTGTCAAATGTAATGGAATAGCAAGAGATGTGTAATGAATATGCCAGAATATTCAGTGTAGATGTAGGCATGAGGAAAGAACCGTCCTGAAGTGAGTCCTCATTGCTATATAAGAGTAATTGCCAATATAGGAGAAAGATACTTGAAGCAGCCATTATAGAAAAATCTGAAACCTTAAATTTATCAAATGGACAGTGGAGATCTGACGTTGTGGATGAAGCATTATTAAAAGACCTCATTAAGAAGATTATGCCAAATGACCGTCCACCTGACCTGAGGTTTGAAGATAATCCCAGCGTGGATCCTCCTGGAAATCATAGCTAGCATCTCTCCCCACCTTTATCCAGAGCTTTGTATTTATCAATTCATTTGTACCTGAAGAGGACTGGAGTCCAGTCGTAATATATAGTACATATTCTCTTCTTTTTGTGTTTTATTTATGGGCCTTTTTTTGCCTCATATATATATATATATATATATATATATATATATATATATATATATATATATATATATATATATATATAATATAAATATAAATATAAATATATATATATATATATATATATATATATATATATATATATATATATATATATATATATATATATATATATATATATATATATATATATATATATATATATATATATATATATATATATATATATATATATATATATATATAATATATATATATATATATATATATATATATATATATATATATATATATATATATATATATATATATATATATATATATATATATATATATATATATATATATATAAATATATATATATATATATATACATATATATATATATATATATATATATATATATATATATATATATATATATATATATATATATATATATATATATATATATATGTATATATATATATATATATATATATATATATATATATATATATATATATATATATGTATGTATATATATATATATATATATATATATATATATATATATATATATATATATATATATATATATATATATATATATATATATATATATATATATATATATATACAGTACATAAGTATTCCAGTAATATCCTCTCTCTCTCTCTCTCTCTACTTTTTGCTCACTGCAAAACCTAAGGAGCATAGGCTATGTTTATTTACATTCCTAATACATAGCCTACGTGACTAAGGTAAAATAACCTTGAAGATATTACAAATAAACTGTCTTTATTTTTTGTTGAATGGCCTTAATATATTTGTAACCCTGCTTAATTATCAAACTGGAAAATTTAAAAAAAAAAATGTGGAAGGTTATACACTGGCAAAATTCAAAATTCATGTTTTTATATAAACACTTCTTATCTAGATTAGATTTCCCGTAAAACTAGTACCTGTATATCTACTTTTTAACTATACAAAATTTGACTAATTTATATCTTGCTACACTCAACGATAATACAAGTATTTTACATACATATCTGACTTTGTCAAGTATATTTTACTGGCATTCCAAACAGTTAGATATTGTGACCTCTACAGAAAAAGAAAAAGAAAATATATATATATATATATATATATATATATATATATATATATATACAAGGACAAAAGTTCATCTGTTCCTTCAAGCTGAACTTTTTACAGCTTTCTTATCAAAACAAAGTTCTTCATTAAAAAAATATATTATTTTAGTATCAACTATTACTTACATCTGGCTTTATCTCTCATATTTTCCAATATTTTTTCTCTTAAACATACCACTAAAACTGCCAATTCACGTCCAATAATCTCCAAACTTATATTTCAGTTTTTGTGTACATAATCCAGCGTCTCGCTCGAATTTTCGAATTTCGTTTATTCTTCCAGCCATTTATTTATTTATTTTTTTTTTTTTGCGTTTATTTTAAAATTATGAAATCAAATGACTGAGGCAACAGACCTGAAGCTCTGTTTCTCTGAGGTTTCTTGAGACATGACTTGGGTTGTAATTTCAATTAAAACAAAATCCAAAATAGTTTCAAATAAAATTGCGAACTTAATTCATACAGGCCAAACTTGTAAAGACTGGTTAAAGCGAGTCAGGCTAAATATTCAGCTAAAGCAGAACTAAATTCAAATGCCTATATATTGATAAAAAAAAAAAAAAGGGGGGGGGGGGTAAGTCTAACAGGACTGATTGGCAGGCAAGAAGTAACCTAGCTGATTTTAGAGAGGGTTTATACTTCTTTTACACCTGTGGTACAGTCAATAGCGCTTTATGCGGACTGATGTATTTTTGTGTTTTGCTTACAAATGATTAAAAGCTGTATGTATAAGATTTCCACATCAAACATTCCTTTTAGAAAGAAGTACTGTACCATGAACTAGAACGACAATTCTAACCCATAGTAACACAAACTTGTGAGGATGCTGTTCCACCCTTCAACTACAAATCCTGTTAACGTCCATCCCTGTTTATTAATGAATTCATATTCTGCTTAAATAGATCAAAACCTGCAATCTTCTTCTTTGGTTAAAGCTTTAACCCATTTCTATATGGAGTCAATGTTTCTTGCTAACCTTTTCCTGTCTCACGCATGCTGTTCTCTTAGCTCCTTATCCCGAATATCATTTGCTATATTATCCTTTCATAGGTAGTTTGGCTTTCCTCTAACTCTCTGCAATCAAATTACCTTTATTCAGTTTCCATTTTTCTATAAAAATAGAAACAGAAGAGGGTATATGTACTGAAGTCAATGTATGGACCAATAATATTGGGTTTTCCAGATCAACTGAAGAAAGCGCATCTCAAACCTACCAACCGGAGAAGCAGTTAGGAAAGGAGGTTGTATGTAGTATCAAACTTAGCTTAGAGTAACCTGGGATAACTATAGTTCACTAAATTGGAGAGAGCGCACCTGATAATATCCTGAGATGCGTTCTCTCCTATTGATCCAGTTTTCCACTCTGATACATACACCTACAGCTCCAACAGTACCTTTCAACAAAATCCATAATTTCATGATTTAGTTATTAATAGATGCATAATATACTGTTTATGTACGTAAACAATTACATTAACTTTTATTTACAGCTATTACTTTCCTACATAAAATTGTAGCCGAATATGAAATAATAATTTAATAAATTATACTATGGCCTAAGAAAACTATTTTCCCTGTCTCAATATTCTGCAAAATTTCTATGATATTATGATAGTCAATTAAATACGAAACTGCTAAAGCATATTCCATGAAGGAATAAAATATCATGGAATAATATATAGTAATTTCATAGTTTTGGGATAATTCACTAGATTTGCATGTTCACATATTGGAAATTGGATTCACCGGAGTTGAGTAAACAAAAATTTAACGCCTATTCTTTACTATATGTGTTACCGCTTGGCATGTGGTTTAAAAGAAATTGTTCGTCTTGTAACTTTCGGGTAAATTAGCTAAAAGGTCCTCCAGTTCGCTAGGGAGTCAACATTTGTAATTTTCAAATGGTTTAAATATAATGTTTATGATTATGTATCATGCAGGTGATGGAAAGCCGATTTTATCCTTATCTTTGAAGATTTACTATTCCTCCATCACTTTTTAACCTAACCAAAATTTTAAAGTTCTCTTCAGACCCTGTCAAATTCTCAACTACCTGTTTTCGAAGTCCCTACCAAAAGGCATCATCATCCTTGGACCTCTTACTCATATCTTTAGTAAATATCTATGGCATTAATCATATTTACATAACTGATTCGTCTTACCTTACCCGTGGAGATAAATTCCCTGGGTTGAGGGGCACTTTGGCAAAGATAAATACCCAGCCATAAAGGGTTCCCTTTCCAGTATTATTTTCTTACTTAATCACACGCTAATTTGTATCTCGATGTATATTTACGGACCTAAAGAAATAATTTGGTTAGAAAACACTCACTAATTACGCAAGTTACAATTATGAATGAATTTGTAGTCACCGTGGCTCAAGCGATAGCGTCCGCGACTTTGAGGCGTCAGGTTGAGGGTTCGCGCCCCGTCACGGTCTGAGGTTAGCAAGGGCGTGCACTCAGGGTAACGATTACATCTGCCAAAACAAGTCCTTCGCAAGAAGGCAACCGTTCTAGCCCTTGGTAGAAAAGGGAGAACGTGACGTAAAACCGGAACACTTATGAATGAATTTAAGAGTAGATTTAATTCAACAGAAACGGTAAGTGTGCTTATTTTTGTTATATGGAGGGTAACTTTAATTCATATCATTACAGGTTATTCTTCTGTCTCTTGTGTACATGTATGGACCTAAAATAGGCAATATTTCGTTTAAAAAACACTCATAAATTATATACACTTATGAACATAAGGTCGGCGAGACTCACATGGATTGTTTACAAAATGAGATAAGAAACTTCTTCTTGTCTATTTACCTAGGGAAATAGCCCTATGAACGTAACTCCCTGTCTCCTAGCAACTTTTCATTTCTTACTCACTTGATTAATGATATATCTCTTTAAAACCATGATTTAATTTATAATTTACTGTTTCCTCTCTTAGCAAATTCCAATTATCAACTATTCTTAGCATAAAAAACTTACATCCTGCAAAGAATTTATCTTGCGAAGCTTCAAACTATTACCTCTAGTTCTAGAGCCACCCTTATAAAATTATCGCCTCTTATCCACTATGAATTCAAAATCCGCTGCCATTTCCTACTCTTCCTTCTTGCTTCCAGTGATGATATATCTTACTCCTTCAGCCTCTCCTTACACCTTAGATTACGTTTTTTTTTTTTTTTTTTTTTTTGCAAATGTAGATTCTAATAGGGCGCTGCAAATCCAAGCTTTGGCTTCGCGTAAATATCACTGGACATTCCCCTGTCCATATATACGTTATGGCCACCCTTATCTTAGCTAAGGAAGCATATACTGCCTTATCATTTATATGCATATCCGGGGACAAAATCTGCTGATAAATTTAAATCTTAGAAGTCTTTTGTTAATTTTTTTTTCCGTTTTACTCCTGCTATCCAATACCAAAACTTTAGTTTTCTTGCCCTTTTGCCCATTATTATTACCCTACATTTTGAGTAATGAAGTTCAGTATGAATTTGTCTGACTACTCATAACTATTTTGGTCTTCCTGAAGCTCTCTACCATTATTTTCGTCTTTCACTTTCTTCAAAATCTTTGCATTATCTGCAAACATTTAAATATGTATTTACAGACTCTGCTAGATCATTCACACATATAGCTTCCAGAGGTGACCCTAAAACTGATCCCTGTGAAACCCTATTGCTAACCTTTCACTAGTTAAGACACTGCATATCTTACCCTGGTCCTCTGCTCCCTTCCTTTTAAGTATGTTTTTCTCCACTCCAAGACATTTCCAACTATTCTTGCAATAAAGTGCAAATTCTTAATGAGCCTCTAATGTGGTATTGTATCAAATGCCTTCTGAAAATCTATGAATATGCAATCTGTCCAGCCTTCTCTTTCTTGTAAAATTAGACTTACTTCTTAAAATTCTACCAAGAATGTTAGCTTATATTTGCCTTCTCTGAAACCATGTTGTCTTACTGACTAAAGTTGAAGGATTCAAAGTGAAGAAAAGTTATCTAATTAGTTTCTCCATAGCTTTGCAAACTCTGCTGGTGGTCTGTTGAACATGACCCAAAACGTGACCACGGAAATTAATTTTACCTCTGAAATTGCTAGCAATTATTAGAAAAAATCGTAATGAATTCAATCACTTCTCAAAAATCCCCTAAAAATGTGTGATTCAAAACGTGACAGCCCTGTAATTGCACGGAAAGTAACTGCAATTCTGGAACTTACCAGTGATTAGAAGAAAGAAAATATTAAAGTATGTCTCTACTCACTCACAGAGACGAGACTATTATAAAAAAACTTATCTCAAGAAGCATATATCCAAGAAAACTCAAAAAACAATACACTGTATTCAACATAATTAAAAAATACTGTACATGATGTTTATAATAAAGTAATGAATGGAAATACAGATATTTAACATATTTGCATCATCAGAGCAAGAATTATTCATACATACATACGTAGACATGAGCCTCATTCCCCCTTGTAAGGGGGGTGGCCGAGCCAAGAAACACGCATTCACCACGATCCACATACACACCTCAACCACTCCTCTCAGCTCCTTGGGGATAGAGGGTTGCCACGTCTCCCCTCCTTCCACCCTGCTTGGGTCACCCACAAGGTAGGTGGGCAAGGGTATTCTACTATTAGGCCCAACAGCCGCAGCTGGTTTACCCCCACCGCTTCATCAAATGGCAACTCCCCTCACACCCGTCCGTCACAGTCACAGTGCTAGCAGGTGTGAGCAATCCCTTTGGGCCGCGTCATAATTATTCATTTGCAAATATTCTTCTTCTTACACAAACTTTGAGTGAGGAGACTGGAATAAGCACTACAGATTATAAAGGTAATGAGGCTGATGTCAAAAATTGGCTGTCTGTTAGTAAGATGACAGACCAGCATAAACTTTACTATTATAGCATACATTCCTTGAAAGGATACATTACAAGTTACCTAGTTTTCAATTGAATAACTCATTTCATAAACATATGCCCTAGTATGTATGTGATCTCCATTAATTTTTCCTTTGGGAGCAAAATTTTAATACATACATAACCTTAGGTACAGGTATTTTAATTCCTTTTATCATGGACCTATTGTCTCCATAAATGTCAAGTCACACCTAAAGCGTACTTATTATGCCTGCTAAGATGGCAAAAACTAAGAGATTTTAAATTTTGACATGATTAAGTCAACTTTTCCCCATTCTGCCACAGAAGGTAGCCAAGCTCATATCTCCGGACATGGCGAATTAATATTTAACTTATTGGACACTTATGTCCTTTAATATGACACAATTTTCAAAGCTCTTTTAACTTATTTAATATATATTTTGTATCTACTTTTCATTACATTAGCAAAGACTTTTTCCAATAGAATACTAACTTGTGCAATATATTTTTATTCTAAGTTTAGAGGAAACGGGACTATAAAGGCTGATACAAGAGTGCAAAAAAATGTCTCATGGTATTCTATAGGATGTATGATATCCTTTTTGAAACTCATAAATTAAGGGTCAAATTTCATTTTCCTAGGTACTACTCACAAGATTTACCGTATGAAAACGAACCTTGTATAGATTTGCAGGCAATAACAGACCAATATTAGTTTTTGACTCAAGGTTTTGGGAATATTCAATATTATCTTCACTACAATCCCAAATATAGGGGTGGACACAGATAGTGTGGAAGGAGAAATAATGCTGGATGCCCTTCTGGTACCCCACAGTAGTCAAGATAACAGATCTATCATCTCTGGAGTCAAGCATGCTGACACTCAGCTACGTTGGTGCACGTAGGTGCCCTGAAGCTATCAAATTATTCATAATCCTTTTCTTGATCTTATACCTTTGTTGCAGTGCATCTACAAGTCTACATCACATACAAATCTTGAACCTATCTAATTATTCAATTAATAATTAGTAGTTTATGACCAATGTACAACTGTTATATATCATTACTACCTTGTTCTTGAGGAAAAGTGATATGTTCAGCACCTATAAATATTACATATACAAACGCATTTTTTCATTTCAAACTCAATACAAACCTCGACATCAATGAAGATAAAAATCACAATTTTGACCAAGCGAATTGTGATCACCTTTAGGGGATTGAAAGCCAGCTTACTAATCAGGAATAGTTTGAATATGCCAATGTCTGTTCAAACCATTTTTATGCATATCTCAAGGGTACTTGAGAAAATAACACTTAATTTTATATTTCACTCTCTTAGTACACAGAAACTTAAGTACTATACTGTAATAATCCTTAAAATTAGGTATTCCAACAATATGAGCACTTTATGCATACTTTTTTGCGGTGTAAAACATAGTCATAATTTTTATATGCTGGACTAAAGATATGATGCAATACGACGATGGCACTCTGGACTAAAGCCAGAGACTGGTTTTAAAAAGTTCTTCACAAAATCAGTGGTAGATGCTTAAAAAATTTGATTTACACATGAAAACATGTCAAACATATATGAAAGCACGTCAAACATATTTGAAATCACGTCAAACATATAAGGTTAAGATATGAACTTACAAGTCAGAATATTATGAGAAGGCCATAACTTCAAAAATGTAAGCAACAAACTACTCTTCACAAACTTTCAGCAGACACAAGACTGTCCTTACTCACATACTGTATTAATAAAATATATAAATATCACTTATATATTAATCCGAGGATAAAAAAATACAAATCATCAGTTAAAAATTTAATTGTAAAAAAAATGGACACTTTCATTTCTTGAATATTGTGGCCCTGTAGTATTTCAGTTCCTCAATACTTTCTCTGATGTCATCAAGAGCTCTGTGAGAAGTCTTTTTAGGGGGAGCACCGCTGATATCCTCTGGATACCAGCGCCTGAAAGAACACAAAATTAGAGATGGGATGGAAAAAATATGCAGTACTATAAAGGTAAGACTTATGAACTATTTCTGGAATAATAATACTTGTTTTATGTCATTATTGGTCCCCTTTAAGGGGGTGAACACAGACACAATGTGGCTGGGGAATAAAGGCTGGATGCCCTTCCTAGCGCCCAATGGTGGTCTCCATTGCAGGTATGTCCATTCCAGAATCGAGTACTCTGACCACTCAGCTACAAACATCCCGTTTTCTATAAATAACGTTCACACTACTTTCAAATTTAATAACAATCAAATTAAAATTTTAAATGGATACCTCTCTTAGGTATAAAACTACTGAAGGTATGTATTCTAAATCGTTATCATAATTCTATATTTCTTATTAATGGATGTACTGTACTTCATTTCCAAATTAGATATTATCATAAGACAAAATTCAAGTATAAGCACATCACTACTCAGCATGAAGAATAGAAAACACCTTACAATTTAGCTACTGATAATAAACTCGCTATGCTTTGGAAAAAACAAATGTGTACTGTTATATGGAACTATTATAGTACACCTTTATTCTAACTATAACATCTTACTCCATTAAGATACACAGCTGAAACTCTTATGAGGATAAACAGATAAAAATGTAAAAAAAACAAAGACATTCTGATAAGCTACAATTTGGAATAAGAAAACTTTTCAAGAAACATATATTTTATATTTTAACACTTCATGATAATTATCAACCACTTCATAAAACAATTACTGTACTATATTTGATAATTATATTTGTTAATTATAAAATATGAAGATGTACTTGATAAAAAAGCTTCATCAAAAGTACTTTTAATATTTCAGAATGAGTTAAGAGGATGAATTTGTGTCTTGGCTTGTGGTGAGTGTGTTCTTTGGCTCGGTCACCTAACTTACAAAGGGAAATGGGGCCACTGTAATATAGATAGAATGAGTACAACTATACTGTATATTAAACAGTATTAATCTGTGCACTTCAACTTCTTGATCTTTCTTTAGGTTCATATCAGTAATTTCCTCTACCATTCTAAATTCGTATTCCTTTACATATTTTTTTTTCTTTCAATATAACATATTTAGCTAAACTAGTCAAAAAAGCTCCTTCAATACCACATAAGGGAACATCTGCCAGTACACAAATTAAGAAGGACTAAATACACAAAGAGGTCACATAATTCTACATACAGTATAAGATAAGCCTGCTCTCATATTTAAGTGTTACCATTACAACGGATATTAGATATAACCTCGCTATGAGGGAACACAGATCAGCTTCCAGTTTAATGTCACACTATTGCCATGTTTCAAATAGCTGTCATCACTAAAGATACAAGGGATGAACACATTACAAGACAACACAAGACTGCCGACAACATCATGAAACACTACTGCCATGATGGATCATATGATTGTCACAGCATAGAAATAAATATATAAAACGCAATATGAGGCAACACAGATCAGCCATGTTTTAATCAGATGCCAATGCATAAAATATAATGAATAAACACACAGAGACCTGCCCGCTGTATAAAGTCAGACAGTGATATTGTTGTTGTTTCCAAAGTTGCCTGGCCGAACAGCCCCAGTAACTTAAGAAAGCAAATTCCTGTCCCAAGCATTCCCACAGAGCTGTCTGGGAGTGTATGTCATGTTATTGGCATATGAAGTTGCATGCAATGTAGTCTTCCACAATGGGTTTCCTGGATTGTTCTCAATATATCCAGCTAGATTAAGTCTTCCAGAAATATCTGCCAGTCATTTCAAGGTGTAAAACAAATTGTGCTATTGTGTGTATTGCTTAGAGAGATGAAGTAATCGCCTGGGTTACTGAAGCCTCTTCCAGGTTCTCGCATCATGCGACAGGTAGGGGTTCGTTGTGGCACTTTGGCCTCTTTTGAGTTGCAGCTCCAGACGGACTTACGACAAGACGCTGCCACTACAGGTCAAGTCAAACAACGACACAAGAAATTACTTTCAGTGCATAGGATATAAGGTGAAAAGCATAATGAGAGATCACATGCAACATACCTGCACAGTTCTTTAACTGTAGACACGTCAACAATCCGGTAGTGAAGATGCTTCATTAGTTTGGGCATATACTTATCCAAAAACTTTTTGTCTGCGTGTACAGAGTTCCCAGCTAATGGTGCTTTACCTGCGAGAATGGCAATCACTAGTTTGATATAAAGCTTTGGTATATGTAAGAACAAAATTCATATGCAGTCAAGAATCATACTGAAATCTGAAACTTGAGGCAGTACTGCTAAAATATGACGTGGTAAAAGAAAATTTGTAGTTACACAGCAATATTAATAAATCACAAAGAGTACTCAAATGAATACCTTTAAGGTATAACTATAACATTAGCCTGGCATATATACACAATGTCAACCATATTAAATTCTTACACTAAACTGCATAAATAATATCCAAAGGATACTGTAGCCAAGAATTCAAAAAGAAAAAAAAAGAAAAAAGAAAAAAAAAAGACTTGAATACATCAAATATTTTAGCAATATTTTCTATATTCAAGTTTTTCTTTCCTGTTTCACAAGTATATTTTGAATACTGTAATCCACATAGACATGATCAGCAGTTACGTATTTAAGTGAATATAGAAAAAAAAAAGTACTGAGGTGCATTTTTTGCACGAAGGAATCTGTAATAAGTTAGGAGTCATCATGAATGCATTCTGAATGTAGACTTGGTGATGTGTATACCACTGAACATCTAATTTGAATAACACCCACAAAGTATAAACATGTACTGTGTAACTTGTTGAATTAGCTACCTAGTCACTGCCGCCACCGTAAATCCGTAACAAATAACAATTTCCATATAATATAGTTTCTTTCAATGTGCAGTTCCCTTCATTATTAAATAAACATTATCATGTATTTTTGTAGCGATACTTGCAAGTTCGAAATATGAAATATCTAAACATTAAAAGTTCATGGACAACAATGTGAAAAAGTAACCGTGTATAAAAACAGTGTCTATCGAAATACAGTATAATAAAGTTAAAATAAATTTCAGAGGGTGAATTGGATAAATATCATATATTAAGTACTGAATAATACACATTCTAATAAAATTCATAAAGAGTAACTGAAATAGCAGTCATAATTGCAACAACTGCAGTTCATTAAGAGCTGAAAAATTTTATAAAAAGGGTAATTATTAATTCAAAATTAGAAACAGTGACAACTAATATCTTTTGGAATGATTGTTGGCTCGTATCCTGGTATGCCATATATCCAATTCTCATTGCAATTGACAGTACAAGTCTTCTTCTTCGTCTACATCTTTTCCAACATTTATGTGGGGTCGATGTTTCTGGCCAGTTATCTGTACTAGCCATATTTTGGTTTTGGCAAAATTTTTATGGACGGATGCCCTTCCTGCCGCCAACCCTCCCCATCTACCCGGGCTTGGGACCGGCACCAAGTTGAGGCTGGCTTGCCCCCTCAGTGGCTGGTTTGCAACAGACAGTACAAGTGCTACAATTTAAAGTGAGATGTGGCAAATATTTTGGTGCTCCAAACCTCTAAGTTATCTCATTACAAAATACCTGTACATACTAAAAGCCAACAGTCTTTAAAGAAAAAATGAGTTTGGTTCCCTCTAACCAAAGTACAAAACAACTCCTAAAAATGATAAATCTGGAGAAATCACAGTTAAACTTGTTCCATCTGGATGAGAAAATAGACGATCAATTCAACTATAACACCAAATAGAAAATAAACCAAGAGAAATAAATTATCAACCAACAGGAATTAAATGAAAGGAATTCTGATATAACACACAAAGAGAACTGCCAATTGACACTGCTATGCACTTCAAGAATAGAATAATTACAAACATCCATCAATGCATTAAATGGCAAACAATAAGTGTAAACAAGTAACAATATTTTTCAGTGCACGTTTCTTAATTTACAAGAATACAGAAATTTATTGTGTGAACCTGCCTTTTTCAGTATGCTGTGCAATAAACTGAAGAAGCTGATCCTCTCCTGCTGCCAGGGTAACATCACTGTTTCGACACTTCGCTGTTAAGCCAGACTGAAAAATCATACCAAAATATCAATACTTCATATATCAATTACAGTACAGCGGAACTCAGCAAAAATATTCTTTTGCTCATAAGCATGAACACAGTAAAAGAAAAATACCTAATGAATTTATATACAGGGCTTTGAAGCCTTTATTTCATTATATCATGAAGAAGTTTTTAAATATAAAAGGAAAGTTTACAGATGCAAATGTAACTTACTGAAGATTACAATACTTTTTCAAGTCCATTACCATATCGATAAGGGCGAAAATACATTTATGCAATACAAAGAGAACAGATTCTCTACAAAGCGGTACAATGAAAGATGAAGAGGGATAAAATCTGTACACTGTCTCTCTTTCTCAAGTCCTGCCCAAAAACTAGACTTTCAATACATAAGCAACAAAGCTAACTCTAAAGTCACATTTGCTATCATCTGTAACCAAAATATTTTTGGTTTGAAGAGCGATTTCTCTATTCACCAAGGGAAGCAAAATCTTTAAATGCAGAGGAACTTCTAACGTCATAGGATCTCTTTACATTTAAAAAAAATTTCACTTCCATAAAATACATTAACTCTCAATTGTACAATCAATTTATCCTTAAGCTGTTTCCTGATCCTACAAAATGGAGAATATATTTCTCCTTTATGCGTAAGAGAAACAAGGTCAACTATTCCATGAGCAATATAACTATATGCTGAATACTGTATTACCTTTCCATGGTGCTCTTTGCACCAGTCGTTCATGTTGTCAAGAAGATTATCTTCCACAGTAAAGGCTAAATTGGGACCTTCTGCTACCAGATTAAGTTCACTGTCTGTGATAATGACAGCGGCTTCCATTATAGTCTCTTTCTCCACATCTAAGCCAGTCATCTGGTGAAGAAAATAAAATTAGAATTTTTCTGTTGAAATTTCAAAACAGTTCAAAATGTATAAATATTCTACATCTTTCCCATTCATACTGCTAAATGAGCTTTGTTTGGAACTCTTTACATAAAGCAAAACCCTATTTACATTAATACAGTATGAGGCAGTCAAAATACTGTCTAGTATACCAGATCAAAATCATCTTCATTTATTATCGAGAAAAAAAGTAAAGATAATTTATATATGGTAGACTATACAGTATTTTAACTGGCTCATTTTTATGTAAATAAAATGCAGTTCAACAATCAATAGTTGGAAAATCACTGTTAACATGTGGCTCCTATTATATAGCGGGTAATCAGAAAAAAGTTATAGCTATCAGTGTCTTGATAAGCAGATCCTATTCTGCTGCAATTCACTACACACTAGTCATGTAGTATTTAGTACATGCATAGCTATTTCATCCGGTTTACCGTCACAGAGTCCCTCTTTCTAACAAGGGTTAGGACGACACCTCCTTACGAAGGACTTTGGTCTTAGCAGAGTGCGACTGTATAATGGACCATTATACAGTACTTTTGACAATTACTTTAATACTATATCGGCTACTGAGAGACTGGAGTACTTTAATTTTGCTATATACAGTATATTCAAATTACTTCTAAATCTTTACTATGTTGACTCCCTCAGGCCCGGAGATAATACTTGTTCATTCTTTTCAGTGGCAGGGAGTGGTATGGGTGAAGAAGCCATTTTGTCAGGCATGAAATTTTTTTTAGCTTTTCGAGATATTTCCTACCTCCTAACTATGTTTATGTGTGTGAATTATATATTGCTGTCTTTATACATATGTTTTCTGTAACATTATCACATAAAATGAAGCAGCAAATGACACTCAATGAGTCATCAGTATTTCTGGACAACATCTGTGAAATAACGCTTAATGCGTTATCGGGATTGAGGGGGTTAAGTGGAAATGGGAACCAATTGCAGGCATCCAGTCGTAGCTTAATAGAGTGGCTAGATAAAATTCAAGTAGATGTGAGGTACTGAATAGTCTCAAATTTGCCAATTGGGAATAATTCCTGAAATATTTTCGTGCCAAGCTGCTCCTTATTAGCTATCAGTAACAAAGGCAAACTTCAGGAATAATCTATAATTACATTGGCTACAGCATATAATAAAAAAATTTCCTGAATACAGTTACTTTAATATGCCGTTGCTGAATTACCAGTGGGGATCTGCCCCCTTCAATTCCCAAAAGGTTCTAACAAGTACTCAAACCTCAAGCCAGTAATATGTTCCCATTGTAAATCAGTAGCAACACTCAAGACTTCCTACTATGTAGTCTGTATTGATCCTAGCCAGTCCCACAATATAATAGATAACCTCTTCAGTAACAATGGCGAAAAGGAAAACTAACTCATGATAAACTCTACAAAAATAAACCAGTGGAATTAACACAGGTATTATTTTGGAGAAGTACAGCTTTTGAATACTGTTTAAGAATTTCAATATTACTCATAAACAAATATTCATATGCTGAGATATTTTAATCCACAAAACTATTTACGGCAAAATAATACAGTCGCAAAGGAATTTAATTGAGTTTCTGAAAGCTATGCTTGGCGTTGATGAGAATGAAGTGGATTCTACCAATGCCCACTTCTAGTGAGTATTGGCAAGCTTGCAGCCTTCAGTTTTTTTTTTTTTTTTTAGTTTACAAAGCAATATGATTTTAAGATTTGTTTTTTTCATTTTATATCTCACTATTAATCTCCATTATGGGGGCAAACACAGACTGGTTGGGACAATGGAATTGAGGTTGGGTGCCCTTCCTAACAGCAAGTGGTGGGTTCTATCACAGGTCTGTCATCTCCCCAAACATATGTTCTAACCGCTGCGCGAAACAGCTTTAGGAAGGGTCATGAATGGGAAATATATTGGTGAGGAAATGTGATCATAAACATTGCACAGTATTTTCACATCATGAGCATTCGTAAAATTCTTGTCATCATCTTCTATAGCTAGGTGACATTTTCATAAAATTTAGTAATTACATTTTCATTTTAGAGTATGTAAAGTGAACTGGGTTGGCTGCATACCCCACGTGAGGGTAGACCAGCATTCGTGATAGCTTATGTTCCAATGCATAATTTGCGCTCCCAATCCTAAAGGAAAAAAGTTTCAAATGTTCTTCCCAGTACTGTTAAGGGATAAAAATGTTGGTTTATCTCCTAACCATTATATAGTTCAGATTCCTTGAATTTGGCCGAAAAAATATTAAAAATACAGCTATGAACCCCATCCGGGAAATGACTGGAAACGAATGAGATTGCAATGAAACAAACCTGAACTTCTATTAACTATATTCTAAAGAGAGATCAGTAAATCATGTCAAAAACACTAGGTAACGGTAAATGTTTACTTTCACACCTCCAGTTAAGAAAAATCTCGTGAAATTAAGTATATTAGCACGGTCTTGCTTAAGTGTGTCTGCCATACTACACACTATGAGTATTTTGCCTACAATGGAAATTTAGGGGTAAAATTTTACTTTCACACACCCCGGTAGAAAATACCTCGGTAAATTAATTGTATTATGCTATGTTTGGTTGGTTCACCCCATTAAGGAAACGAATTAATTGATCTTTTTTATATTCTAGATATATCTTTACGGTTTTATATATCAATATCACATGTTGGGGATTTCAAAGGAAATAGGAATTTTAAGTTGATATTGCCTAAGCACAGGAATGTACCCGAAACTACAAAAGACCTGGCATCTTATACACTTAAAATATTTTAACTAATATGGAAACACGTAAATAACGAAGTTATCTTAATACTTTTGAGTAACTTATCTACTCATATTCTGAAGATACCTCTAAAGTTGTGTAAATAACACTCAAAAGTACTACAGAACTCTGTGGTTTCAATTACTTCATTATAGTCAAATAGTTCACCTTTACAAGATTCACCAAGAGCTTTCCGCAAAATAAATTATATTATTCCTTAAAAGATTTGTAGTATATTATCTACTCATCTTCAGAGGCAAAGAGGATTGCTACCTCTGAGGACGAGTTGCTAAGTTACTCTCAAGTACAAAGATATTCTGTTAGTTCTATTTTCGCAAATGCTTAAAATATTCACATTAACATTTTTCACCCGTTTCTAGAGAGAGAATTTTCGTTATATACTAGAAAGGGCATTCACTCAGGGTAACACTCACACATTCCAAAGTCCTTCGCAAGAAGGCACAGTCCTAGCCCATAGTAGAAAAGGGAGTCTATGACGTGAAACCGATCATATATACTAAAAATCTGGTTTAATTTACCTCCAAATCCACCCAAACTAATCTTTCGTTTAATTTGGGCAGTTTCGTTGGGAGCTCATCACCAGCCATTACGAATGTGGACGAAAGATTCGTGGAATGGAATTTTCGCAATAATTTCAAACAATTCTTCACCGTTCTCGAAGAACAAGATAACAGCATGGACCAGAGTGCTTGAATGCAGGGTGCAACTCTCAGATAGTACGATGCCTCTATGTGGCACGGGTTCCTGTACACGTCTGATAACACGAATTGGCGGATTGGGGAAGTTCAAAAAGTTTAACTTATTTCATTTTATAGCGATATTTACCGCAATTCATCGTCAAATTTCTTGTTCTTATTTATCATATATTTTTGTATAATGGTACAATGCACCGCAATGGTACACTTGTGATGAAATTTGGAGTTTTAATGCTCTGAATTTTCTATTTTGAAGCGATTTTCGTCATATAATATCGTTGATATTCGTGCCTACATATTATCATTTATTTTCGTTCTTACAATGTCATACAAGAAAACTAGTATTATTCGTGAAAAAGAAATTCCTGAAATAAATTTGACAGAGCTTTTTAGTACATTTTTTCACAGTATCATAATTAATTATGCTGATAACGTGATTTGAATGACAATTAATGCATTTGGATCAGTACCAGAATGAGCGCCTAATGTCATCTTTTAGGTGCTTCATTTGTGATTGAGGCGCTTGCTAAGTAACCTAACCTAACCTCCGAACTGATCTTTGTTTTCATTATTCAATAGGTTTTTATTATTTAATCCATTGCAAACTGCCTAATTTGGAATAGAGGTTGGAGGAAGGTGCTTCATCTGGGATTGAGGTACATCAGGTGCCTATTCAGAGATTGCTCCACTATTAAAAAAATTAGAAGATTAGCTTATATATTAATAACGCTTATTGCAGTAACTAATAATGCTAAATCAGACTATTTCAAAGCCCCAAACAATATAAAATTTATTAGCACAGTATGACAATTCAGTATTTCCATGGCAACAGATACAAACAAACATTTTCTTAAAAATAAATGGCAGACCAGTTTTATAGTGACTGTTTCAGTGTTTTTGCGATGGATTTTTTTGTGTAAAATATCTAGATAATTGGAAGACAGTTTTAAGCCTTGATAAAGAATAGGCAGTGAATACATGACTGAATTTCTGTCAAAATGATGGTCTGGGAAGACAGAGATGTCCGGTTTGACATAACACCTCAGTAAGCTAATCTCTTTAAAATTGGTAGTTTCGTGTCTTGAAACCATAATAATCACATTCAGGTATTTTAAGCTTCCTATTTGTGAGTTATGCACGTAGTTAATTACTCAAAATAACAATCATTTTGATTAATGATTTCTTTCGTAATTGGAGTTTGCTAACCTAACCTAATATTATAAAAAAAAAAATCACGTTATTTGTTCCCAGTTATTGCATTAATTTCAATATAACTACAGTATTCCTGTAAATGCATTGCATTCATACCACCAAAAAGTGAGATGCAAAAAAAAAAAAAAAAAAAAAAAAAAAAAAAAAATATATATATATATATATATATATATATATATATATATATATATATATATATATATATATATATATATATATATATATATATATATATATATATATATATATATATATACAGTATAACACAACCGGATACGGATCAGGATTATTTCTATTATTAATTCCTTCCTTAAATGGCATGAACGAACCCAACAAGCAGTTCCAAAACTAATCTAATATGTTAAATTTTATGATAGTTTATTTTCTTCAGGTGGGTGTGGAAGTAAATAATTACCATCATTTCCTGTTTTCAGGCAAATGAAAATGAGGTCTGGAGAGAGAGTTGTTGATAAACTTGAAGCCATTGAAGATACTAAAGGTAATTCTGGCGACAGAGGTCGACTCATTATTTCTAACCTGAGATTAATTTGGCATTCACATAATATGCCCAGAGTGTCGCTATGTAAGTACAAGTGTATTATTGTATTTGTTTTTCTTAAAATAATGTTTTGAAATCAGTGTTCCTATCATATTTCATCGGCTAAGTTGGCAATATCCTTGGATTTCATACAGGTGACTTGTAAAATTAGACCGTTTTTTTTTTCAGTATATGACTGTATGTTTATGTTTTTCTCTATTGTGATAGATTCTATTTTTTCTTTATAGCTGTTGGCTTCAACTGTATCTTGAATATTACTACTAAAACGGTCAATTCTGTAAGTACTTGTACATGTTTAAAGTATGTATATACAGTTGTTCTCATATTTTCTAATATGTTTAAATAGAAGTTACAGACCTTGCATGAACTATCATCTGAAAAAATACTGTACAAATGTATATCTAACTTTAGAAAAGCGAAGAAAATAAAGGAAAGTTTTCATGTACTTCAGAAATTTTCATTTCTGTAAAATCAGTTCTCAAAGTAAATGAAATTTACATTTTAATGCAAATCCTCTCAACTGAACATTATTTTTTCCTCATGCCCAGAAACTACGAGGTTTGACAGAAGCTCTTTATATATTAACCAAGGCGAACAACACAAGATTTGAATTCATTTTCACCAACCTCATACCTGGGTCGCCAAGGCTGTTTACTTCAGTTATTGGGGTGTATAAGTAAGTCATCAGAATGACTAAACTTAAAACTTAAATGATTTAACCCTTTTTTGTAAAGTCTTTTAGCAGGGGACAATAAATAAGTACTTAAGCTTTAGAAAATTTTTATGATTTTTGGCATGAAATACTCTTAGTATGACATATTCATCACGAAAAATCAGCATTTTTTTTACAAGTAAATCTTTGCTAGAATACATTACCTTGTGCTGGGGAAGGGGTCCAGGGAGGACCCGATATATAGCTGTATTTTCCAAAAGTTATGTTAATGATGGCTTCCTTTCTCTTTGATTCTGTATTTTAAGTTTGTTAACAGTTTGTTTAATTACATTGTATAAAACCAGCACGTTGCGGATAATACTATTTTAAATGCCTTGAACGTGCTTGTAAATTCTAACTATACACAGGACAAGTAATTATTTATGTACGACAGGGCATATAATTCATCCAAGATGTACCGGGAGCTGAAGCTTCGAGGAGCTATTGTACTGAACAAACAGCTTCGCATTCTCCCACAGGAGCAAATATTCTCTCGTGTTAATGGTGTGTGGAACCTCTCCAGTGATCAGGTAATTAACTTGCAGGTTAAAGTACTACCTTTTCATCAATCAAATCTTTTGGCTTCTCCCATCAGGAGTCGTCACAGCAGAGCAATCGTCTCCATATCACCCTATCCCTTGCGTCCTCCTCCACCACACACACACACACACACACACACACACACACACTCGTGTCCTCCCTCGCCAGATTCATAAACTCCCTCTTTGACCTACCTCTCCCCTTTTGCCTAGCACTTCCATGCTCAGCAACCTTCTTCCAACATACTCCTCATCCCTTCTCAAGACATGCCCAAACCATCTCAATCTTGCCTCTCTCACCATATCCCCAAATCATCCTACATGTGCTGTCCCTTTATATACATATACTATATGCTGTCCATCCTTGTCATTACTTTTAAACAATAAAATATTCAGTGACGCTTCGTAATTTGTTAATATATATGGACAATATAGGAACAGTTATATGACTAATGTCTCATTAATTTTTTTTTTCTTCAGGGTAACCTAGGCACATTCATTATCACCAATGTACGTCTTGTGTGGTTTGCCAACATGAATGAACTTTTTAACATATCTCTACCTTACCTCCAAATTGCATCGGTAGGTATATAAACATTATTATTATTATTATTATTATTATTAGCCTCACCGTATTCCCTGCGTGTCGTAAAAGGCGACTAAAAGTGGACTGGGCGGGGGGACTAGGAATCCCCCCCTTGTACCAACCTCCTGTGAGACGTCAAAGAAGAAGGGGGGGTAGAGGGGAGGATAACTTCTCCCCAAACTGTTTTCCTTTTTTGATGTCGGCTACCCCCCAATTTAAGGGGGAAACAGCCAAGGTATATAATTATTATTATTATTATTATTATTATTATTATTATTATTATTCTTATTCTTATTCTTATTCTCACTACTACTACTACTACTACTACTACTACTACTACTACTGCCATTATTGAATCTGTAATCAATTTCTCATTAACCACCTGGTATGGAAAATTGACGTGTAAAGACAAAAATAGGCTTTTAATAATTGTTAAAAAGAGCCGGAAATTAGGGGCAGTTACTGAACCACTAGACACTCTGTATCAGGAAGGAGTAATAAAACAAGTAGAAAAAATCATGCAGGATCGAACTCATCCACTGCACAACTGTTACGCTTTTTTAAGGTCTGGAAGAAGGCTAGCATTGCCGGCACATCGTACAAATAGATATAAAAAATCCTTCATTCCAAAGAGTATTTTACTTTTTAACAATTTAAAAGTGGTACACATGAGAGAATCCATTATATCACTGTGATGGATCGGTTTTTATAAAGTGATGGATATCTTAAGGTAGCGTTATGGGCATATGTATGTGTGTGTGTGTATGGGTGTGCATGTTTGTAGAATGGTGTGTGTGTGTGTAATTGGGTAGGCATGTGGATATGTATATGTAAAATGCTTATGTGTATGTACATATATATAGCCTTTATGTTTGTATGGGCCATGTTTTTACACCATTTTATATTGTGTACATATATATATGGCCTTTACGTTTGTATGGGCCATGTTTTTATACCATTTTATATTGTGTACATATATATAGCCTTTACGTTTGTATGGGCCATGTTTTTATACCATTTTATATTATTTTTATCTTGATTGTAGTAGTGGGCTCAGTGCCACAAAGAATTTCATTTTGTATACTTAATGCACTGCAATTTGACAATAAAGTTATCTATCTATCTACTTCAGAGACTAAGGTCTTAATTGAGTTCAGTGTTAGGGGGAGCAAGTTGGGAGCTGACGGACCTGACATTCACGAGTTCGATCCATCCTCGGGGAGTTAAAAAGAGTGTCCAGCCTTTTTCCCCTAGCTCCATTCTATCTGTGTCTGCTCCCATTCGAAGAGGAACTAATTGTGACATAGATCCGTAAAAATAGCCCATCAGCTTCAGAGACAACCTTAGTCGTCCCCTGTAATAAATCTTTATTCGATGCATTTTCCCCAGGTCAAAGTACGTGAATCAAAATTTGGAATGGCGCTGGTTGTTGAGAGCTCAGAAGCCAGTGGAGGCTATGTTCTTGGATTTAGGATCGACCCCATTGAGAAACTTCACGAGGTTCACAAAGAGATCTCCTCATTATTTAATGTCTATTCTCAGTGCCCAATATTTGGAGTGGAATTCATCGTACAAGATAAAGTAAGGTTTTGCCTTAAAGTTACAGCTGATTATATTTGTAAAATATATATTTATTTACATAAATAAAGCGATATATGTTGTCTTGTAAATGTTTATTTTTTTTTTCACGTGTCATGCATGAGTAAGTGCATGTGTCCAGTTTACCCTTATGGAGATGAAGCTAAGATTTTAAATACATATCGGTTATGATTGTTTAGCAATAATGAATAGCTATTATCATTACTGTAAATATCTGGTATGGTATTTAGACATATTACATGTACAGTTATTATCATGGTAATTAATTTTAATGTTCACTTTAATTCTATATATCATAAAGAATCCAGCTCCATATACATGTGGAAATGCATAATATTGCCTACGGTAATAGCCATTGTGATCAGGCAGTGGTATTCTTCAACACCAAATCAGTGATTTTAGCTTATTTTCTAAGTTGTATATATATAAGATTCATAAAGTTTTAACTACCTAGTCTCAACATTAATCATATAAAAATTTTCAATTAGATTTCAGGTCTTTGTTTTGTTGCTTTTTCCACTGTCATTGCCTTTTCTGTTCTTTTTTCCTCTGACTCATCATTCATTATTTTAGTTTTTTCCTCAGCCATATAATAATTGTTATTTCCATATTCTTCATACAAGAGTTTAGAGAGTCACCACAGCTAGAACTGTACTTTTGAAGTTGTCAGTATTGTAGGCTACAGTTTATCACTTATGGTAGAGTGATATAGTGATTTTTTTTTTATACAACCAGAAACAAAATCAGTGAAGCATAGGAATCCTACAAAGCTCTATTTCACACAGAAAATATATTTGCAGGATCCTTATGGTTTGTCTGATGGCAATTTGAACTCGATTCCTCGAGCATATACCTTGGTCAGTACGCACCCAAGTAATAGAAAAATTTACTTCAGCCTTATTCATGCTAATTTCTTGTCACCTTTATTTAATATCTAGAAAAAAAAATAGTGTCTTTTCATGTAAAAACGATTACGTTTTAATCATGAAGAGTTTTATTAATACAAAAATAACTTCTTCTTTTTTAATGCATATAAGGCTGCTGGTCACGTCCTTGCAAGGCATAAAAAAGGACATATGATTCACAGAAGTTGCAAAATTATGCACATTTTCTTTCTGTCCACCCCTCTTGAATGTTCTTCATTTGAGTAAATCGTAGATTACATAATGACTGATGCATAGTAGCAAAATAGATTTGCACCCAGTTTAAAAGCCCTGATCATTTTAATCTTTATTGATGTGTATTTCTTGATACAGTGAAGTCTGACGAATTTTCAAAGTATTTTCGAGTTCCATGATCTGATTTACAGTTACTTAGCTTCTAATATTGCTAAGTCGTTCATTATTCGAACACAGTTTCAGCAGCTCATGAGAGTAATGTTACTGTTCGTTTGTGACTAGTAGTGAACTGACTTTCAGAGAGCTAAGAGATTTCACTCGAAGCCACCACTAATATCCCCCCACTCCATCCTATCCCTGATATCCAATCTGAGGTACCTTGAGAGAGCCCTATTTTTTACCGGAATTTCCTGCCTAGGATTTGCAGGTATTTGTGGAAGCCTCCCTCTCCCCCCTCAAAAATATCAGAAGGTGTTTTATAACATCTTTCTAGTGCCAATACTCTTCGAGTTATAAGAATAATGAGTAATTCCATCATGGCTTCTGTTAACTAATATTTTGGAGATATAATTTTCTTTACTTTTATAAATAATATAGGCCCATTTCATTGTATGTACAAATAAGGTTTACCATTGCTATTCCTTTCTAATATGTACAAATCTGTAAACACCTTCTTATGTTTATTCAATACTTAGAGAAATAAAACATGTTATTTTGGTATTGAAAACAAAAATATTAATTGCATATGTTTGCCGTTACTCTCAGCATGAAAACTGACATATATATATATATATATATATATATATATATATATATATATATATATATATATATATATATATATATATATATATATATATATATATATATATATATATATATGCAAGTCACCCAGGAGCATGCATCAGAATATATTAGTTGCACACCTTGCAGCAAAGCATGAATATTTAAATTACTGGGTATTTAGAGCAAAGATGGTACGGGTCTCCTGGTTTTTGACATGGTTTGACTGAGACTATGAAAGTATACTAGAGATAGGAATAAATTCATAATATTACATAGAACAATGAATCAAAAAGCGTGAGGGTAATTTTGGAATACATAATTATGCTGCGTTCAGGTCGTAAGTACTTTGTTTTCTAATTAATTTTATTCATGCTAGAACATATGATTACTATTTCACATGAGGTTCGGTAATTTTTTAAACATGGAGCAATAGACTAAGAGCAAAAGTTAGCAGCGCACTCCTTAAGTGCTTTCAAGTACAGCTATTCATATACACCTCTCTGATGACTGGACAAGTAAGCTCGTAATCATTAGGGTACTTCGTTGATTCCTCTTTCCCTAGTATTCCACTTAATAACCTTTCCCGGTGAATGGATAGATATGCCCGTCATCACTAGGATACTTCACTGGTTCCTTTTTCCTAAATATTCCACTTATTAACATCAAACTATATATATATATTTTTTTTTATTTTTTTATTTTTTATAATCAGGCTTCAAGTGAGGACGAACATATTGAAATTCCTGACGTAGATGAACCAGAAATCGACGAAACGGTGAACGATGGTGCTGACGTTTTGGCAGCATATTTAGCAGACGGACATCACCATGACCGAGAACCTGTCTTTTCTAAAGAGTTGGGACTAGCCATTGAAAAACTCAAAGAAGGTTACACTTTGCAGACATTATGGGAGGTGATACCCAGTTGAGTTTCTGTACATATATAATACAATATTATTAGATAAGTGATGTCGCTTATATTTATAGTATGAATATGTCTGTTGCCTGCACAGATGTGCATTATTATAAGAGCTTAGCATCAGATAGGACTGTAATTTACTCAGGTCTCAAGACACCATGGTTCATATATCTCCCTTGAATAGGGTGTATATTTGTATACTGTTGGGATATATATTTATCTTGAGAGGAGGCAATATGCATTCTCTGTTGTAGCGTAACCCTGGGTACTATGTATTTAGAATTATTAATGGTGCAATTTGCATTACTTATGAATAATTTCCTATAAGTAAAATTAAACTGATAATAGCAACAATAAATGTACTTTCGTGAAGCTTTTTATTTTTTTCATATTTAGAAGGAATCAGTTAAAAAAAATCCATAGGAACCAAATTCAACTCTTGCAAATAAAGAGACATACGTTGACGAAATGTGCCTGTTGTCCTGAGATCATTTCTAGTTATCTCTAGCTCACCCCTTGCTTTCTTAAAGAATGCGATAATCAATGGAATCATTACTCAGAACACGTGGGGCTCAGTAAATGACGTCCGCTTTTTTGCAGTAATAATCGGAAAAAAATATTGATTATTGCAGATATATATTGTTATTAATTCAAGCAGTATTTCAAGCTCAGCGTAAAATGAATAGTCTATTTTTTTTTTGTCACATTATCGTACAGGCAATTGTATCCTAACTTAACCTAACCATTATTCTGTGATGATTCATAAACAATATACTATATGTCAGTTGATATTATTGTTCATAGACACGCAACTAAACACGTATATGGCCCGGTAGATCGCACATTATTATAACAACCTTTTTTTTTTTAAGTGCAATGACGAGTTCTCTAAATTCACTCGTTATCAGAGTATTGCTTGATGTTTGTTAATCATAACAGGATGATTAGATAAAAAGCCATTGTGTATCTGTCGAAAAAGTTTCAAATCTTTTGTACTCTGAACTAATCAGTTGAATGTCGCCCCTTATGAGTGTAGTGAGCCGATGATAATGACTTTCTGAAAAAGAAGGAGGTTTGATGAGCTTAAAATATTCGTCATTATTTGTGTTCTGCGTTAAAACTATTTTAAGAAATTATATCGGAATAATTACATGAAGCTTAATCATTTGAGAAATAAATACATACAATTTCTAGTCGTCCCAAAACAGTTGGTCAATATTGAATATCAATATAGTAATTATTGCAAAATATCTTATATTGAATACATATAATTAAGAAGATTAAATCACAAGTTTTCTCAGATAAAATAAAAGAGGGAGCTTTCGTCTCTCACGACATTGGCTGCCATTCATTGATTTATAATATGTCTCTCTCTAAATCTATCTATCTATATGCATGAAAATTTTTTCCACTTATAAGGGGGTGGCTGAGTCAAAGCAAAAATACTCTGATTCTTTGGGAAGAGAAAATAGAGAGGAGAGGATTCCCAGTCCCCTCGCTCCGCCCCATTTAGTCGACTCTTACGACGCGCAGGGAAACACGGAATAAGTATTCTCGCTCCCCTCCCTCTCTAAATGCAAGGGCTACAATCACTAAAACCAAGACGGGTGGCCGAGTCAAAGCAATACAAATGGGATTCCTTTTTCCATCGCTTCAACCCACCGAGTCTCCTTTTTTTTTTTATGAGTGTGACACCGGGACAAGCCAAAAAAAAAAAAAAAAACTGCCCTCATCCATAAAGGCCCGGGCACGAGAAACATTAAGTTGAAGGAAAAGAAAAAGGTTATAGACAAGGCAGAGATGAGGTAATAATACGCAAAGGAAAAGGACAAACTGAAAAAAAAAATGTCAAAGTTCTGAGGGCCTAGGGATATGGAGGATTAGGTCCTGAGATGACGATAGATCCACTTTTTTGAAGGAAGATAGGTCATAAGTATTGGAAAAGACAGAAGGAGGAAGAGAGTTCCAGAGTCTGCAGGTAGATGGGAAGAAGCAGTCGCTGCAGCGACCAATCCGCGAGCTACAAATATCCACACAGTCCTGTGAGACGAGACCGCGTGGCGAGTGTTACATGGCCTCGGCAGTGGGGGAGGGATGCAATTCGACAACTCAGCAGAGCAGCGATGGAAGTAGAGAGAGAGAATCCAGATTAATGAGTCTGACTGCCTTATAGTCAACCCTATCAAGGAGATAAGTATAAGAAGAAGCACCCCAGATGTGTGAGCAGTATTCTAAGAAGGGACGGATAAGATCCTTATAGATTTTAAGTAACTGTAAAAAGGAAAAGTAATGACGAAAACGAAACAGAACCCCCCATTTTTGGGGGATGCAGATTTAGCAAAGGAACACGGAGGCTCTCTTCTGGATGGAAAGTGTTTGTTGTGATTTTCCTTCCGAACTATGGGCTTTTTTTTTTTCATCACCAAAATATACTATTTGAATCATTCCCATAAAAGGTACCCAATGTAATTTTAGGTGCTTAATCTTCGATTGAGATTAGATTAAACACATGTTAGGTAATGTTAACATAACCTAACCACAGTTCTAGATTAAGCACCCAGAAATTACATCAGGTACCTCTTCTGGGATTGATCCTAATTTCTTAATATCCAGCCTTTAGAGAATACTGTATCACTGCAATAAATTTTTATTCCATTGCTTTTACTGAAGCAGATGTAAATTTATGGGTAGATTAAGTCTCTTTCTACTACTACTACTTCTACTTCCACTACTACTATTTTCTTTAGTTCTTTAACTATGGAACTAGGTGGGCAGGGTCTACAGCACCTACTTTTTTATATTTTTTTATTATCCTTTATATTCGACCTTGTTTCCTATTGCACTTTCAAGAACTAGATTCACAAAATCTTACTACTATGAATTTTGTGTTCTGCTGCCAGATCATATCTCAAGGAAATAATAATAATAATAATAATAATAATAATAATAATAATAATAATAATAATAATAATAATAATAATAATAATGGCGAAGGTAAAACCTAAAACTGTCAAGCTTGACATAGGTTTTGATCCTTTTTGCCTCCATTTGAACCTGTTTAAATTTTACTTAAAATATTAGAAAACATATAATTCAGTACTCTAGTTACTTCCCGTGATAATCATTCCTTCTCTTTTTTTCCTATCAAAGGTATTAAAAAAAAAGTAAATTTAGTTTTTTTTCGATTTATGCTGACGTAAAGCAACAAGTATAAAACACCAGAACTAAAATGAAAAAAAAAATCCACTTCAATAACATAATCAACTCTTGCTTTACGCTTCTTTATCATTAAATTAAGATAAAAATGGGTTATTTACAAACAGGTTATAGGACGAATGAGTCTGATAGATTCTAGGCTGATAATAATATGTGCCAGCTTCATCGTGAATCTTACAGTTTCTAGACTGAAAATAATATGTGCTAGCATTATTATAATAAGGAGAGTGAGTCTTGCAGTTTTTAGACTGATAATAACATATGCCAGCATCATCATACTAGGAAGAGTGAGTTTTACAGTTTCTAGACTGATGTTTTTATGTGCTAGCATTATAATTTATGGAAGAGTGAGTCTTACTGTTTTTAGTCTGCTAATAACATGTGCCAGCATCATCAAATTAGGAAAAGTGAGTCTTACAGTTTCTAGACTGATAGTCATATGCGCTAGCATTATCATAATAGGACGAGTGATTGATAGATCGCAGGCTGATAAAACTATGTGCCAGCACCATCACCCGTGTTGACAGGTCACCAGAGAAGATATTGAATTATTTGCACTGTGACACTTGTGGTTGTATATTACGCGTCGTCGTGGGCGGCAAGTATACTGCTCTCCTCTCAAAATTATCGACACGTAGCATTTATGTAAATTGTTGACTTATTTAACTATATACCATTTTGTATAACCTAATTATGAGATGATGAAAAGAGTCGACTTTTGAGCAATGGTTGAAAAGAAAAAAAAAAAAGTACCGGCAAAATTCCTTTCTCTTTAAAGGTCTTGCGTGGTCATGATGTCGTCATTGACCTCTGATGAAATAGCTGTTTAAAAGACTGTTCTAATTATTCTCGTATAAATTTATTTAGTTGGAAGTAACATGTCAATAAGACTGTTAAGGTCTTTGGCTGACAGGAAGGTCCTTGTTAATCCTTGCATAAGCAAACAGGAAAAGCCTGATTAGAGGTGTTATTAGACCTTTCATATTATCTGACTCTTCCGTAATATTGATTTGAAAGGGAGGGGCAGTCTGGAGAGCTCTCTTTGGGTGGAGTTTATGGATTGCAACTGATCTTAAGTCAGGAATTATATTAGACCTCATTTGCTAGTTGTTGAGTACGGAAGTAAGTATACCATTGGTAGGCAAGTTTGTAGCAAAATGTAATTTTAGTTGACATTTTTATAACTTCAAATGTTAATAGTTTCGAAGCATGAAAAGAAAAGAATTTGACCGATTTTATAAGCCTGTATACTGTAAGACTGGAACCAAGGAAGTCTGTAGTTGTCTTACCTGTAATTGTGAAATTGTAAAACTGATGTTTGTTATATATGTCATGTTTCTCTCCTCTTTGCATTGTTTTATCTTACAGTAAGACCCGTCTCACATCCAGGAATTGGTACATATTTACTTTCACACCCCGTTAAGAAATGGACTACAATTATGTGACAGATCGCTTACTACAATAGCATCATAATCTCATTAGAATTTAGACCATAGAAATATTTTAATGTATTTCTATATAAAGAAAAACAAGCATTATTTAAAAAAAAAAAAGTGTATACAGTATTCAGCATATGATCAAATGGACTTTCAAAATTATTATATTTCAGTGAAAGAAAATATTTAAAGTTTTGTTTTTCTTCGAGTATTGCTAGAATTTTATTCTTCATTTTGTGAAATTTATAGCTTTTAATTACGGATTTTTTGTTTGTTACATCATTGTAACTTCCTTCATTCGTATCCTATCACCAGTAGAAAAGTCAATAGATATTTATGACCTAACATGGCAAATATCTATTCTTAATTGGGAGTACAGTATTTATAAAACAAGTCCAAAACCGAAATTTGTTATTAGAATAGTTCAATATTGGCTACATAAAACTTTACAAAGCTCAGCAGACCAGCGTATGCAACCCCAAAACTCTTAATTTTCCACACTCCTGTCTAGTTAAAAAAAAACTTATAATTCCTAATCATTATTAGATTCCAGTTATTAAATATTCATTGCATTACTAGCGCATTGCATATAATTTTTCTTACTGTGCATATAAAAGAGCGATGCTATTGGTAAAGTGATATCTGGTATAAGAAAATTTTTTGTTGTTGAGAGTTTTGTATCAGGGTTCATGTGGTATCAGCGTATCACAAGAGCACACGCAATTTCTATACAAATACATAACTGTTATTCTTTGTCCAATGCTTGTGGTGGATCTTGATCATTACATACTCGGCCACTATCAGCATTTTATAAAATTGTTGGACATTTGTCATTAATTAATGCAATAGTCATGAGTGTTTTAATTGTCAAATTTTCTTATTTCCTCTCTAAGGAGTGGACTCTGTCAGTACAGAAGAGTGAATACTAAGAACTCTCCTCAAGGCAGTATTTCTTGAAGATATTTTAGGTATCT
>JAXCGZ010020911.1:107500-125174 GCA_037179515.1 Halocaridina rubra | reverse complement strand
CAAGCACATGAGTTCATGAATAGATTATTAAAGTTAAGGAAACTTGATATTAACAGACACATATACAGATAAAAGTAGACATTTTATCATTAATGAAATGCACCGTTTTATGTATCATAATCAGCCCCCATTCGATTGGGGTTGAACAAACATGTTAGAGCTGGGAAATGATGGCTGGATGCCTGTCCTAACTCCCCGTGGCCTCTTTTTGGTCCCAAATCAATAGTGAAATAAAATGAAGAAATTACCTTTGCTTTAGAACTTGCATATTATCTTAGTATATTTAAACAGAAGTAATGGAGATCTTTCTATAATCAACAAAGTTCACTTTAAAATACTTACCCAAATTGTAAATAAAATTAATTGTCAAATTAAAATTCCCAGTTTGAAGGATAGGCCTCACATTGGTAACAAAGAGCAAAGTGATATTACTGCCATACACTTACTATGTGCAGAGAATAAACATACCCCGTATAAATTGTTTCTAAACTAATAATAATAATATGTATACAGAATGTGATGAATGGAAACGGTTGGCAAATCAAGACGGGTCGCGATGCACCATCGATATTCCGCTTGCAAGAGGAGGCGTGGAAGCAATTCCAGGAGAATATCCTCATATGGTACTCTTACAAGAACACTTCACAGCCTTATTTATTAATTTGTTGATTAATATAGTAATTTTAATTTCGTGAAATACACCATATGCATGTCCAATAAATGTATCTTAATTTACTATAACTGAAGATATCTTCTGTAAACTAATACATTTGTCTATAGCAATTTTATATATGGACATGTACTGCATATCGGAAAGAATGCTTAACTCCTTTATTTGAATGAAATGCTATTTCTTTTCGTTAAAAAAAAGAAAAAAAATGCTGAGACTCATAAATAAACGATTTAAATGTGTGTAAACTGATTTCCAGGTGTCTCTCTTAGCGGCCGCAAATGGAAGATTTGTTCATATTTGCGGAGGTGTTCTTATTGATCGTCAGTTTGTCCTAACAGCTGCTCATTGCATGTAAGTAAAAGTTTGCATAACTCAGTGTTCATTACAATATTCATCTTGCGGAACAGCAATATGGCAATGTTCATTTTTTTTTATTTTGACACCAGAACGGGCCAAAAAAAATAAATTACCCCAATCGGGCCTGGGCACGAAGAAAATATAGAGAGAAACAGAGATGGGGAATATTGTAACCTGTCAGATGTGAAGGTATAATGAGATATGTTTAAGGGATATCCAATAATATTCGGTGTTGATGTAGGCATAGAAAGAGAACCGTAACTGAAGTAAGACTTAACATCGAACTGTCCTGGACAGTCTGATTTAAGTTCACAAGACCCTTCAGCTGTCGTATTGCAATGGGAGGTTGATGCCATAGGTCAACCTACTACTAGCATACTTCATAACTCTCCCAAAGATCTTTCTCTAGATAAAAAAATACAGAAAATATATAATGAATGATACTTACATTATGGTAGGTCAACAGGATGCCGCCCTGACTACAAGTAGACTACCAGGAGGCCTCAAATATGCATGTCTTGTTATCGTCCTCTTTGACCTTCACTGCATCATATAACATTTCCTTCTTTTGGTTGTTCCAAATGTGCTCTTTAATATATATATATTTTTTTTTACAAAGCTAGATTTCTTTTTACACTGTTCAAATTATGTACTTGAAAATAAGAATCTGGTCAAAGTTGGCAATTACGTTTGTTCAAAAATTCCCTGTTGAAGATACTTTTATACTAATGACACACTCTCCATCATCTTCCTCAGCTTGTTAAATACACAATGCTGAAAAGTATTCGCTTAAAAAATTATAAGGTTCATTTTCTAAGCATGTGTGCTATTCCGACGAGAGTTAACGCTACTAACTTGTCATCCAGGAGATCTATTTGGTAAATACACAATATGAAAATAACAATGGACTTGAAATTAAGATATCCTGGTAGAGTCCATTGCTGATCCGCTGAACATTAAAGGGATTGGATTCAATGTCCACTAGGTACTGGAGACAATAATAACACAATCTATATTATCAGTTAATGTCATATGCAAATGGAAACTCCGATTTCAAAACTTATACCAACATACTTTCACGAAATTTTATCTTTACAGAACTAAACAGAGAGTATTTGTTCGTATTGGTGGGCATGATCTTAGTGTAACAGAACCAAATACTGTCGATGCCGAAGTGGCTGAAACGATAGTTCATCCAGGATACCAAGTACCTAGGAGATATAATGATATAGCTCTCTTAAGATTAGGGATTGATGTAAGTAGTTTTTCTGTTACTATATTGCTGACAGGACCTCATCTGACATATTTTCAAATGAAGTCAAGTAGCTTCAAATTGTTACATGTAGTCCACTGAAAAGATATGACCCACACACTGGTTGAGTGTTGTCATCACTTTTCTTTTTTTAATGTATATGGATGACAATATTTTTAAATACTGTACTGTATAGGAATTGTTGTGGACAAGTATACGTTCTGATATGAGTATGAATCCTGCTTGGTACCAGCATGCCTACCTTTGTTTGATGAAATTAAAATTTTCCTTTGATTCGTCCTCCCTATCTGGCGAGATATAAGTAAGGTTTTGTTTTTCTGCGAAGAATCTAATTCAACACGAAAGCTGTAAATAAAAACTTTAACTGTTGATACCAACAAAAACTATTTATTCCTCACAATGACCCATTTTTTATTTAATTGTCCTTGTTCTAGATTCATTTATTCCCTGTTGTACCTATATTTACTTTAGGCAGTTTTATTCTAGTCTAGTTCAGATGATAGCTCACTCTTTGAACATTTGAGTGTGAGGGTTTTATGCTATATTATTTCCTCACAGGTTGGAAGCAGATTCAGCAGTCGAGTGCGACCAGCCTGCTTACCCAATCGAGCTCAACGAATATTTTCAGGATCAAAACTGGTTATTGCAGGCTGGGGTGCATATGAAAACAGTGGTAAGTTCTCACCCTTTGAAGTATTTTGTAAAGATATTTTTTACTAGAGGCATATTGCAGTATTGTACTTGTAGGCCTATATTCAGGATATATGTTCTGTACATTTTTGGTGTATCTCACAATGTATTGGCTCATTACTATATCTGACGATACATCCGGCTGTTTCTGTTATCATGAAGTGTATCATGATATACATTACATGTTTATATCAAATGAAATTCTGTCAGCCGTCATTTCAACTTCTAGTTTTAATACAGTCAACATCGTCTTTTTTTCCCTCAGGAGCAACAAGTAATGTATTGAGAAAAGCAGAGGTCACAGCCATCGATAGACTGTCGTGTGACACTCGTCCTGTAATTGCTGATATAACTACAAGTCTTACATATCCAGTGGGCATAACAGACAGCATAATATGTGCAGACGAAAGCGAAGCTGGGGCTTGTAGGGTAAATATAATTATCAAATCTATTTTAACTTTAACAGCTGACACTCAAGAATATTGATTGCATTAAGAATCAAGCATTGCGGTGAGGTAAAGCTAACAATATCCAGATGGACAAAAACAAGCCAAAGCAAATACATTCTTAAGCCCTGTAGATGTAATCTTTAATGCTGTAAGAATTACAATAATGACGCTTCTATGATCTGCAGTACATCGTCACACATTACACACTTTGTTGCCATTAGAAGAGCTTCCATATAGTTCTGTTCAGTGCAGTCACTAAATTTACATACAGTATATATTTGGCTTTTATTCTAATTTATATATCTGAAATTAAAATCGCCTCCAATGCATCCTTTAGCCTAGCATAACCTAACCAAACTTAACCTAATCTGTGTTTACCTAACCAAAATCTTATTATTTTCCTTATTTGAGAATCAATGGGGTAATTATTTGGAGCATTTGATTTATGGGGTAGTTGTCGGAGACAGTTGTCGTAGGGCAAATTCATGATTAATATAGAACACGAAAATTTGTAAAAATATAAAGTATCGTATAAAATAATCTCATATCCTACTGAAGGCAGCAATATCACCACAACTAAACAAAAAAGAAAGCCAAATGGGCTTCATGTTTTGTACAGCATAATCCATCTTATCTTATCAGACAATATGTAGCGAGAAAAAACCGGGAGGCAGGGACTGCCAGTCCATCACTCCCCAATCCCATTTACTTTGTTCTGATGATGTGTTAAATATTATTGGGTGCAATTATTTCTCCTTTACCAACAAAGGTTGTTGTTTGCCCATTATGACGGAACCACCATAGTGTGATCGGTAAAATGCTTGACTCAGGAGGTGTTGGACCCTTGTTCAAGCCCATGGCTGGGTGATAGGAAGGGCATCGAGCTGTACTTCCCCAACTTCATTCCATCTGCGTCCACCTTCAACTGGTGACTAACAGTGACAATATACAGACAGTGGACATAGACAATTTGGAGCTGGGGAATAAAGACTGACTGCCAATCCTAACTCTCCACGGTGGGCTCAATCAAAGGTCTGTCAATTGCTGAGTCAAGAGCTCTAGCCATTGCTACCAAGGTTAATACCTGAATATAGAAAGCTATATTCACATTTAAGCTGGGAAGTAGGTGACGTACAAAAAGCAAAGCATAATTTATATGCGGCTTTCTTGTTTTGCCTCTTCTAACAGTGGGAGAGATTCCTATCTCCTAATCCCTGAAAAACTTAGTAGAGCTCTATGAAGCACTACAGAATGGAGTTACCACCAGAAAACATTGGGTATAAAACTATTAATGAAAAGAGATATGAAGCTGTCAGCGATGTGAAAAGGCTGGGGGAAGTGTAAGACATATTGAAAAGCAAGGGAAACGGGTACAATAATTTAATTTGAGCAAGAGAGGAATAAGCACAGGCAACCTAAAAAATATTTCCAGTGATTAAATTATTATAAATCTGAATGTCTTTCCACAGGGTGACAGCGGTGGTCCACTGATGGCCTCTACTTCAACCACATGCGAAGTCAAAGAAGTGATTGGGCTTGTATCCCGTGGCGTTATAGAATGCAAAAGGACGAATGTCCCGGGGACATATACCCGTGTTGAATACTATTTAGACTGGATTGTTAGTAATGTCTGGCCTAATGAGCTATAGAAAAAGATATTATACTCGCTTTAATTTTTTACAATATTATAAATTATATGTAATGTAAAATATAACTTATTATATCTTGCATTGTAACCCACAGATTTGTTCAGTTTTACTCTATGTGTAAGTGCATACCAAGTGTATCCTGGAGAAATTTTATCCAGAGTTTTGTATACTGAAGTGCTGATATATTATCAGTTTTTAGTGGGATCATATTGCTAGCCCTAAAAATAAGTTTTTTTTTTATCTAACAAGTGTTGCTTTCTCTCTGTAACACTATAAACAACTTGAAGTAAATTTATTTTATGGCTTAATTATGCAATACATTACAATGTTTACCTGTACTTGCAAGTGCAATAAATATAATGATTTTCTGAATGAGAAGAGCAGTGCTTATAAGCTCGATATGTTATAATTGACAAAATAAATTTCATACCACAGACCATAATATTTAACTGGATATTACTTTTATGTTTTCCCCTAACTCAGAAGGCATAAATACTGACAATCTTTACTTAAAAATATTGTTTGCTTACTGGGAATAATATAGTATTTTTTTGGGGTAGCAATATAGCTCAGAGTACAGTATTCAGCATCAGGAGATCATGAGTTTCGATTTTTATTTCTATGCTGTAGAATTGAAGCTCTAATCTGATATTCGGTTAACTTCCTACATAAATCCGCTTCAGATCTTATCATGAACCACAGCGTTCACTTGAAGCTAAACATACCTCCGCCTTGTAATTCTTAAAGCCAAAAGCGTCATGAATCCCAAGTATATAGCACATTTTCATGAAGTTGTACAACATATTTGCATCTAGCAACAAAATAGTGTGATGCAATGCTATTGTATCCATTTTGAGAAGCTGAAAGTAGCAAAACAATTTATCCCACTTAAATTAATTATGCTAAGCTGATTCAGTGAGCAAAATTAAATTTTCATGCATGGGACTGAATAAACTGGGTAAATCTGTGGCCTTGTTCTGAGAACTTTTTTGTGTATGCAGATGTTTCATCTTTACTTATGACTGGGTCTGGTTCCGACCAACAAGGTCATAAATTTAATCGGTCGTAAGTCGACCCTATGAATCAATGGAAAATGGTAGGAAAAGAATGAAGTGTCGACACAAACAGAATATCATCCTGAAGTCATATTGCTGAATTGTTTTATAACCTTTGTAGCTCACATTTATTCGTTTGTTATATTATAAGCAATATATAAACAATCTTGAAGAAATAAATTTTGTAAAAGAGAATATAAAACATCTTGCATGTAATGACCAGGCATACTTGGCTGTAAGAGTTGATGGGGTAAGCAGAGGAAGTAGTTAGGGTAGCCAAAGGCACGATAACATACCCCTTCATATCCGAGTTCTCTATTCACTCTTCCTCTCAATTTTTTTTCTCTCTCTCTCTCTAAGCAAAAGTTTCTCTATTTCATTGTTTGCCTTAAGAGGTTTTAGTTATTCTTTTATAAAGTCTAAGTTATCATTTGTAATTCATAATTAAAAAACAAAAAATATAAAGCATCTTAAACTCTACATACATGTACTGACCAGTGGTGTTTGGCTGTAAGATGCGAGAACAAATAGAGCATAACATTGGGATGCTAGCTTTGCCGGCTGATGTTTCTCTGTCGTATGGCAAGCTAGGAAACACTAGTGCTGCCAGACACTGTGCAGTCATTGCCAAAACATCAATACCTAAATATTAGAAAAAATTGTTGCATGCCAACTTATGTTATATTTAGAATCAAATAGACTACTAACGATTAGCCAACATGGTTTCAGACCAAAACTCTCGACGGAAACTGCACTGCTTAAAGTTACGAATAGCATATATAATAATATAGATATGAAAAAAATATGTTTACTAATTTTATTAGACTTATCAAAAGCCTTCGACAGTGTAAACCATGAAATTCTTTTAAGTAAATGTATTAACTTAAATATTGATCCAAGCTGGTTTAGCGAGTATCTATCTAATCGTAAACAGTCCATACGTCTTAACATTATCTCTGTGCCAAAAGATGTATCATTTGGTGTTCCACAGGGATCAGTACTTGGTCCTATCCTCTTCTCCATTTACGTAAATGATCTATCTTCTTTCAGTTCTGACTGTCTAGTTGTACAATATACAGATGACACTCAACTACTCCTTAGTGGTGATATTAATAACCTCCCAGAGCTAACTTTAAGAGCAGAAAACATTCCTGTAAAGTCGAACAGTTGTAAATCAGGTCGTGGTCATAGAGTTGCATGGATATAAGTCAACGCATGACTGTATATCCATAGGAAGACAACAGTAATACCTGTATATTCTTTTTATGTAACTTCTGATACATCAAATTCTGTTTTGTCCATTTTTAAGCTTGGCCTCATATTGGGATTATTTTACTAAAATTATCTGCATGCAGACTGGAAAATAAAGGATGCATTTCCAATTACCACTGGCGATCCCTTCTCGTTCTTCAGACTTCATAATAAAATCAATCGTCTGTAAACATCCAGCTAACAAACATATCATCAGAGAGGCATTAATAAGCGTAATATAGAATAAATCAAATAGCTGAAACTATAAATGAGCATCTATCTTTTATTACAATACACAGTGAAGTGAAATAGCAAAATAACTTATACCGTTGAACAAAGTGAAGTAAATTTTATTCACACAAAAATACTTTTTATCACCGGCATCACTACTAAGCTGTTGCTTCCCTTGTAAAATAAATGATGCTCTCGATGGTAATGTCCTGCAGAGTTATAGTAATGGGTCCTGAATACACCTCTCCAGTTGCAGCTAATCGCCACTGCCCAGGAGGCAAAACAACGTCCAGTGTAGTAGCTCCTTCATACACAACTGGGGCTGCCAGGAAATTGTCTCCAACAAGAAACTCTGTAAAGATTATGCTTCGGACTGTTATATCAAGTTTTAAAGTTTTATCAACAATATCTTAAGGCATGTAATTGTCAAAATAACACATTGGTTAGGTGAGGTGTCACTGTGAAGCAGATTCACTTTGTTTGTGGAGTGACAATGTTGTTGTCGTTATTGCTTGTCATTTTATGCGTCATAATTAATCTCCATTCGGAGTATTAATGGAAAATGGAGCTTCAGTTTCGTAGCATGAACATATCAAAATGAGTATATCATGTGCTGTGATTGTAATACTGAGAAACTTGCTTAGTGGAGGGGAATGGTATCACGATATTAGAACCCTGTTTCATACCTCTTGATGACACTAGCAGTTTTCTTCGTCAGAGAAATGCTGATGATTTTATTATGGTCAAATGGTATATAGGAAACTAGAACATTTATACATACACCGACTTCAGTCAATAATACCACTCATATGTGACAGTATGCATCTTCTTTAGATTATATACACTCTTAAAGGACTGTAGAACTAGGTAATCATATATGGAGCTCCCAACAGAAACCTATCTTACTCACAGTGCAATAGTTCGGTTATACTGCAACGGAGTTAGAGGGAAAAAAAACATCATTTTCAATATGACAAGAAAATTCCTTTGAAGTCACTACTTTCGTCAACAATGTGTAAATAATAACACTGTCTTTATAAAATGCTTTTAAAATCTAGTAAAAATAATACATTCAGGAATCCCATATCTATCTTATATACATATGCCTAACGAAATGAAATTTGTTCCAGAAGAAAAAAACATAATCCAGATATTCCTTTTCAAAATAGATAAAATACTCTGTTTCACATCTAAAGTGACGACAAAACGGACGCTAAAGAAATGTGATAACATAGCTTCAATATACGTTTCCCATCTTTGCCATTTTTACCAGTTCTATGATGTCAAGTGAGAGAAGAAATTTATGGTGGGACAGACTGCCTCCTTTATTCCCCTATTCCATAAAAAGTTCTTATGACATTGAGAGAAAATGGAAAAATTATTTCTCTCCGCCCCTAGTGATATAAACCAGAGACGATCCGTTTTTATGTATCACCATGAGTCACCATTATAAAGAGTGGACACAGATACAGCATGGCTGAGTGATTCAATGTGGATGCCCTTCCTATCATCCCAGAGTGGGCTCGAAGGCAGGTGTCAATACCCGAGTCATGTATCATAATCACTTTAATACCATGGTCCCCAATATAAGCAAATGCAAGACTAAGTTAATCATCTTATAGTAAAAATATTATGTACCTAGTTTAATCATTAATACTTACGTTGATCAGCCGTAAGACAAGCCTCTAGATCCGGACAAAGCCACCAAGTAGGTCTTATTATTGGGGCTCCACTAACCATAGCTTCTTGACCCAGTTGTACCATGAGGGGAACTATTTCTGTATGCAAAGAAGTTACCTCTTTGCATCTCTCTGTGACCTGAAATAAATTCAATAGATAAATCTATGCCTTACAATATGAAATGATCTTCATATATACGAGAGCATCTCTAGCAATGGAAGGCATACTTATCCCTTCTCCCTAAATATCATTTCCTGCCAAAAAATCCTAATACTAACAGGAAAAAATATATAAAAGAATTGTCCTGTTTCTTCATCAACTTCCAAGATCCTTAATCCTTTAATCACATAATCTTTCCTGTTTTCAGTATCTTCCTTCAACATCCCTTCATCGACTCTTTAACCCATTTAGTGCAGAATACAGTATGAGTGGTATACCAAAATGTGTGGAATAAAAATAAAATACTGAGTCTTTTTCTTCCCAATAAAATTGTCATGCAAATAATCTCTTGTTTATTTTGTTCACTCTCCTCACAACCAGGTTTCAGAGGCCTAACCAATCTCTACTCTCAACTACACCAACATCAAAGATACTTTTGATTTCTTTCCACTCTTCCAACCAACAGCAATGTCACTACCTCAAAAGCTTAAATAAATTCTAATTACAGTTGACACTCTCCTTAATAATTCTCCTCTCTTTTAAACTTTCTCCTATTACTGTCCCTAACTCCCGATCAATTCAATTGACCTCACATAACTTAATGCTTTATGGTAAAAATTCTTGAATAAGGATAAATTAATGCAGCTAATTCTTGCTACTCAAGTTACTGCACCTCATGTTTACTATTTAAGTTAACACTAGAGTCTGCAACATTTTTCCCCAATTACAGCTTACAATAAAGATATGATATGATGAAAAAGGAGTAACTAACATTTTCATCAAAGCCCCAAGGTAGAATAGAAAATTGGAGAGCAGGCATGAAGGTGTTGGCCTGGGCCCATCTAATAAAGAGCTCCGCATTAGGTTTGATGACATATGCATTGCCACCAATCATATCTGGCAACACGTAAGGGTAGCCAAGAAGACCTGTACAAACGAGAAAACTTAAATAGTAATTCTATTAACGCGATAAAATTTTATGACTGGTAAACTAGCCTAAAATAATGCATGATATAAGAAATATATTATGAGTTCTGCCAAAGGATTTTGGTTGAAAGCATAAAATTATTTCCAGAATCAGTCAAACTTCCTGCATGCTAAGTAATATAAATCAAAATAACAACAGCAGAGTGAGAGAAAAAGAGATAAGGAAAAATAAATTTTACAATTGAAAATATTGTAATTCTTTTCCAGATCATATAATAACACTATTGTACATCATAACATCAATTTTTATCATATACAGTAATACTATTAGTTTAATATTAAACATGGGAGTCAATTTTCAGTTATCTTGTAAATGCTTTTGACTATAACAATTATTAACATACACCTCAGATACCATTTAGTATATAAATCCCAATGTTAACTCACTATATAAGAGAAACGATTGTTTATATATGTGTCACTATTATGTTTATAATAGCATTGGCTTATTCCTAATGACGGGTAGAATATTTCACTTGTATTTCCAGTCATAGAAACCGACTTAAAGGGAAAGGAGAACAGAAGGTTGCAAGGCCATCTTTTCTGATTGTTTTCTTGGCACAAAACAGTTGATAAAGAAATGATGATAAAATGATGCTTAGATATATTCCTTGTTTTTGTTTATCATTAATACCCTGCTGGCTTCAGCAGTACTGTACATGGAACCCACATAAAAAAAATTGCTTATTCAGTCACTACGAGATATGAGTAGATGATGTTGATTGCCATTTCATGTGTAACTATTAATCCCCACTGGCCACAGACATGTTGGAATTGTGGAATTAAGAATGTTTACCCTTCCCATCGCCCCATGCAATGGGTTTGAATGTGGATTTGTCATATCTCAAAAAGCTACTACGGTCTCTTATTATGTGAGACTTTAATGAATTATTTTCCTGTCTGGAAAGAAGTTAAAATCAGGACTAATTTTGTCAATATCATGTAATATTAGTGATGTATTATTAATAACAATAACATAAATCCATATACAAATTATTACTATAATATCTCAAAGAGCAAAAGCAATATTTAAAAAATGTAATGCTGAAGGTACAAATGTTATTATAGCAATAGTGTAACTCCTAACAAACATTCAGTAATTTTAACATACTGTGATAATTATGAGTTCACAAAAAATTATAGCTACAGTACATAATTTTCAATTATACTGATCATACCAAAACTATATGTAGATGCAAACTTATTCTAATAATATATTCCTAGACTTACTGTACATGAATCCAAAATCATACTGAAAATGAAAGTTTTAGAATTACAAACTACATACCAAAATGTAATGCAGAAGGTACCAATGTTCTCAGGCCGTTAAATTCACCCCATATGGAGTCCTTGTCTAACATTCTAACAAATATAGGATGTCTTTGAGTGCCCATGCCTACTCTGGTCTCTATCATTCCTCCAAAACTTGATACAGAGTCGACATACCTATATATTAAAAAATTCCATAAAATACATGTACACATAAATATATTAATAAAGAAAGCAAACTAAGTACAGCACACTTTTACATTAAATGTCATATCTCTTTACCAGCAACATGACCAAAACTGTAACATAAAACTGAAGTAAAGAGTTTGCCGTGCCCATCCTCAACCATTCTGCGAGCTGTTTACTTGCAACTTGAATTTCATGGGAGGAGAGAATGTTAGCCCCCTGAATCACTAGCTAATTCAGTCATGTCCTATGCCTACGACATTCCAGATATTCGAAAGTTGGTTTAAAAGAATACACAAGTTTCCAGTTTAAAACAATTGCCGGATGGTATCATACGGGGGCCGTGGTAGCTCAGTGGTAGAGCACGCAAGTTGAGGGAAGTGACTAGCTTAACAGATGCGAGTTCAAGCCCACAGAAGGGCATTAGGAAGGGCTTCCAATCTTAATTCCTCAGTTCCAAACTGTCAGTTTCCACCCTATTCAAATGGGTCTAACTCTGACATAATAAAATTTATAAAACATGACTTTAATTGTAACTTTTTCCCTATTACAGTTTACACCTCATATTGCAGTTTAAACTATGTTGTACACGTATTCATAATTATTCGATAACAACTACGCTTGCAAAAGTCTTCAAGACTTACTTTGTAGTGAAAGCATTGGGCCACAGTAGCTCATTGACATTCAGGGTAAAAATATCAGGAATCCATGAGGATTCCCCAGCATCGAATTTGAAGGAGTCGATGCCTGTGTTGATCTGAAGATCCACCAGCCTCTGAGTCCACCATATCACAGCATCCTCATTGGTGAAATCTATCATACCAGCGTGTAAGCCCTGCCACCATCTGGTTTGCTGAGTTGTACCATTTTCATCCTGTGAAAAGGAAGAACTTAACAATAAAACTGGTCTATCACTTGTGATAGAGGAGAGAGAAAACCTCGTTTAATTCCTTGCACATCAAAAGAACCGACTAAAACTGATAGGGTTACAAAAAGCTGCCATTAACATTCTCCATGACTTATTTTTTCTCAGAACGGCTGAGAAGATATGCTATGATGAAGTCCTGTATTTTGTTTGGGCACTTTACTGGCTTCACCAGATTTGGTGTCATGATAGAAAAAAATATTGTACACCAGTGTTTCAAGATTATGACAACTACTGAAACATTTTTTCTCATAATGACGCGACATTCCGCTGAAGACAAAACAACGGGAAAACTGAGCAAAACAAAAAGGTTGCAGCATTCTCGCCTAATTAATCAGCCATATATGGAAAGGAAAATTTTTTAGAGGGACGATAAAAAAAATAAGGCTAAAATTCATACTCTCATAAGACCAATCTGATCAAATACACTGGGTACAAAAGAAATACAGCTTTACTAATTACTTATTAACAGCATTGAAAATACCTTGTATACTCACTTTGATGAAGTATCCATTTTGATCAGCATATGCATACGAAGGGCAGTCATCGTTGATAAATGGATGGGTCCAGAGAGTGACTCGGAAACCCTCACCCTGATAATACAGTATACACAATTAGGTATCTCTGTAATCTGATACTACTGAATGAAACAGTGCATGGGGATAGTGACTGATTAGAGCTTCAAAATATATTCATGACACATGTGTTGACCTAGTTCCAAAAGTTTTTATACTATTTGAAGTGAGTACTGGTAAGTAGGGGTCAGTGTAATTACTGTCATCATTATTCGTAATAAATTATATCATCTTGTCTAAATTACATCTGTTTGTAAAAGAGGCTAGGTGAAGGCTATGAATAAACATATTCATAATGGCTGATAATAAAAGTAGCATACTACGAATCATTAATACATAAAACAGTATACTGTATCACACAAAGCTGTTTTATTTGGACGGTGTTTATTTAAACTCACATGAAGGGCATCAACAAGTTGCTTAGGATCTGGGAAGCGTTCAGGATTGAAAATGGCATCACCATAGCATGCTTCCCAATTATCATCAATCTCCACCTGGTGGAATAAATAGTTAAAGTAATGAAAGCGAATTATTATAAAGGTGTGCATATATATATATATATATATATATATATATATATATATATATATATATATATATATATATATATATATATATATATATATATAATATATATATTATATATATATATATATATATATATATATATATATATATATATATATATATATATATATATATATATATATATATATATATATATATATATATATATTTACTGCATATCTACTCTTCCAACAAGTAAATTTTAAAAATCTACAGTAAGATAGTGGTAAAATAATTATATATAAGAGGATCATGTTAGCTGAATGGTTAGAATACTCGACTTGGAATTGATAGGGCGGCGATAAAGCCCACTGTGGGGCGCTAGGAAGGACAGTAAATGTGACATAAATATATTCATATAAACTCATAAAGCTATTTAAGACAAAAAATGCTTAGCATTCATAGCAAAATCTTTTGGGAAATATATTTAAGAATAATATTCTGATATATAAGGCATTACATGGCAAAAGACTTAACTGATGGACCAGCTATTATTATTTACTCTTAGTTTTTATAGCCTTCTTTATTAAACATACTTTACAGTTATACTGGTACACATAATCAGTGAACAACAATATCAGCACTGCAATCCAAATTCAAAGTTTAAATTCATTATAAGTGATTCATACTGCACAAGTTTGTAATGTTATTTACTTTTGTTTGAAGTGAAGAAAGATTCATAGTGCAAATGAGTAGACAAAACAAATGCTGTTCCTTTGGCAGTAATTTATTCATACTTACAATGATCTCCATTTAGTTAAGTATTAGTTACTAACCTGGCTGAAATTAAAGCCTCTGGATTTGATACCCATGGCAAAATCCCACACGCGAGTGTCATTAACCGCAGTGTGGTATTCAGCCCACGTGGACCAAACTGGATCTGTCAGCATCTGCAAATCTGGCATTCCAGTGGGATTGGCAAAGAACTTAGGATAACTTGCCATATGAGCCTGTTAAAAAATAATATATGAAAAAGTTAAAAAAGCAATAACAGAGAGGTAAGCTGAAGCTGTTAATTTCCCTCATACTACATGGCAAAGTTAGGATTACATAATCTCAATATATTCACATCTGGAGGGCAATTAGTCAATACAACAGCAATACTTATTGCTGGATAGCTTCAATAAATATGACAATATAGGTAGAACATTGTGCATTAATTCCAACTTTAGATCTTCACCTCTTTCACATCATTGCCAGTACAAACGTAATAATTCATGGTTAATGGAGCAGCTTCAGGTGCAGCGAAAGGCAATTCTTGCTTGGCACTAAAGCAAAGTTGGTCAGCTATAGAATCACCATCGTTGTCAGGTAAGCTCATGAAGAGTGGCGTGCCTTCCTCGACCTAAGGATGATTAATACATATGGTAGTAAAGTCCTTTATAATCTCAACTAGCACTGAAATGAGGGCAAATATTCACTAAGTATTAGAGTTTGTTAGGTCATATAAAACAGTTTAATCTAAAGTACAATTCTCTCCTGCTTATCCACGAAGCATAGGTTCCCAAGAGTACGTTCATACATGAAGCTGCATACACTATAGAAAACTATACAGTATTGTAATGCATGTAATGTTTATTAGAATTGTGATCGAGTCCACCAATGGGTGTTAGACGGGCATCCACCCTTAATACCCAAATCCTAATCTGTCTGTGTCCATCTCCATAATGGGAACTAATAGTGATACAAAAAACGAGATGTTTTTCCTTACGCATACATACACACACATGCATGTATACATAAATAGATACCGTATATACATACTTTTAATAAATTAGGTACATTTAGAGATCAACAGCAATAACTAGTAATAAAGCTGAACAAATAACTATGTAACGATATACTGTAAAAATAGTTATGGGAATGTGGTTTATAAGTTCATAAGATGTTTATTTCCGGAGTTATACATGAAATATTTCGGGACAGCAGTCAGCGATGCATACCTGAAACTGGATATATGGTGGGACAACTGCAAAGGTATTTTTTAATTCTTTTATTCAGAACTTACTATACACAACTGCAACTCACTCTGACAGCAGCTCCCTGTGAAGATATCCAGTAAGCTTCTGAAACACCTCCATACCATTCCCCTCTCTTCTGAAGCATGTCAGCTGTCACAAATGGAGTTTCAGGACGAGGTTCTTTTTCAATGGGCCAAGGTTGACGGATCTGCTCTCCTCCACCATACCTGGATTAGGAAGGGAATTGCGCAGGAAATCATAAAGTTCACAAAACTAGTTTGTCTAAAATAGATCATAAAACCTACAAGGTTATTTTGTTGGGATTTCTGCCAACTTGCTGAATCCTTATTGAAATAAGAGCATAAAGCTTCTATCATAGATGAATCTCAGAATAGCTCTAGCGACTAACTTTGTATGCATTCTATTTTCATTATAAGCTACAAGTATGACTACATGGTAGATATTTTGTAGACTCTAGATTTTGTTCAAGTATAATCACTACTGCCGAAATGTGTATTCCAAACACTGATATATGTAAAATTTCATACTAGGAAAGCGCCTATTGCATCTTTCTAGCTAATCAAATAAATCTTAAAATTTCAGAGATCAGATTTACAGAGCATCAGCAATTATGCAGCAATAAACATTTCTATTACTGGTGATGTTACCATAAACACATACTATAATGATGCTTCACAATCAGGTGCTCTTATCAAAGAACACCTGATACATTCTCAGATCTTAATATATTTTATAGATAGTTTTATGCTATCATCAATCTATTTAAAAGTTTGCCAGTTTAGTAGTTGGTGCCATATGTCTCCACCATAACATCTATGACATGTTCATACAATATACAAAATTCAAGCTGAGTAAACTATCTTACCAATGACCTTCAAGTCTGATACAGTCCTTCAACTCTGTCAGACTAGTTGCAGTCCATGATATCTTCTGGCAGTGCTCATCCTGAGTGACAATTACTTTGGCAACTCCATAATCCAAACACTGGTCACCTTCTGTACAAGTTACACCTTCAGTGCCATTAGGAATCGTAAGGCCAAAGTCAATATTAACCTGACCTAAAATATAAAATTAAGTATTACTTCTAACTTGCAAAGTACTTGATATAGATTTGTCTTTATTAAACACTTTTATACCTTCTCTATAGTTCATTTCATACCATACAGACAAAAATAGTGATATAATTTCAAGTGCTTTATGCAACTTAAAAAAAATGTGATAAGAGATTTCAAATTTGTCTGATTATTTGTTCATTCCAAAATTTTATAAGGTTGATGCATTTTATGCCTACGTGATAAACCAGCTGAGCTACTGATGTTGATATAATCAGTATTTTTTTGTAAATTCTAAGTGGATTTTGTAATAAAAGAGTAATACCAAGGTGCTCTGGGGTTATACATATAAGGCAAGTCACCTAACCGAGGCTAACAATAGACAGGGTTATACTCATCTTTACAAGACCCGTCTAAGTATACAGTACTTCTAAAACTGCACAATATTCATCTCACCTTTAGCATGTTGAACTCGAAGAATATCGTCATCGATATCCAGCGTGTTGTGGCATGTCTCAGGATTATTTTCAGAAGAAGAAGGGGTAGCAATTAGGAGAACTAAGGTTATTCCCAAGAGACCTGGAAAATGCAGTAGAACTGACTATGAATTTAAAATGAGTTTTGCATCATAAGTAAGAAAAGAATGCATACACAGGTATCCATA